>DWAP01000555.1:0-20394 GCA_018230625.1 Heliconius eleuchia
TTCGAGTCCCGCTACGTTCAAATTTTTATACGTTTTCTAAATAAGTAAATAAGTAAATATATAAAGATTAATTAAATAAAACTCACATCACTTACAAGAGCAATCATTTATATTAAAATATTTTCTATTATATCCAAAACAAATCTTAAAGTAAGACATTCTAATTAAATTTAGATTAGGTTATTGGAATAAACTTATTAATCTGAATATATTAAGAATTTTCATTAGAAGTCATTAAAAACGAGTGAAACTCAAAAGCTTACTGAAAGTGGTAATTAAATAAAACAACAAAACAGTGTTTCACTAAAAACTAAATTCGGTGCTAGCTTTCCGAGTGAAAGAGACTTCAATCTCCATTACATTAACTACTTTAGTAAAATATAAGTGAAGTGAAAAGACTTACTCTACTAAATTGTTAATTGTTGCTAATTTAGGGTAAATGGTGTGTTCGATTTCCACTCGGATGAATGAATTATTAAAAATTAAATTAAATCAGCTTCACGCTGTATCCCGCACTCAGCAGGACGGGCAGAGGGAGCCTAGTGTTAAGACACTATGTTCCCCACTTTCCTTTTAGAATGTTCCCCTTTCAATTACACTCTCCGTCTAATTCTGAAGCCATTGAGTCTTCAGTGGCGGAACCCAACGCCGCGCTTTGCCTCGTCACCAGAGCGAAGAAATTAAAATACTAATGTAAATAAATATCATTCAAATTTCATTTCCTCGAGTGGGGATCGACCCACGATCAGTCGATTTTACACTCACATTTTCTGCCATTGTATTATTATTTATTAATATTATCATTATTTCGCTCTAAACGAGATAAAGCACGGCGTTTATTTCCTCCACTCAACCCACAACGCCTTCAGAGTTAGGCGGAAAGCGCAATTGAAAGGGGAACATTCTAAAAGGAACACCCGGTTGCAAGGTTCCCTCTGCGTACCCTGTTATGTGTACAGGATACAGCGTGAGGCTTGCATGAATTTATTATAAGGATTACAACAATATTTTTACTGTGGTACAAAATATTATCGAAATAATGAATACCATATTTTATATGCCCTTCTACGAAGTAGTGGGTGTGGTGTGTATATAGCAAAATGGAAGCAAAATTATCCTATATTATACCTACATCATTTTCTTTGTAAAGAAATATTTTCTCAAAAGCAACTACGTAAATGAAGGAACATTTTCCACAGAAAATAAAAAAATATACTGGGTTATTTTTTTCTCGTATCAGAAAGAAAGACGTTATTTTAGGCAATTTCTTTTTATAATTAGGCGCTTTGGCTACTAAAAACTTTCTATTACGAGAAAAAGGTATCAATTTTGTAATAGATTTTGTTATACTTGATTTTGAAGTCAAGAAAAAATTATTTATATCTTTATTTTTTACATTTTTTTAATAATTATTTTTTTTAGTTTCACGCTGTTTTTCGCACATAACAAACAAAATGGGCAGAGAAAACGTACATATCTAGTATTAAGACACTCCGTTCCCATTAAGATACCTCTGTTCCCCACTTTATAGTTAACTCTCCAGATAGTCTAGAGGGAAATGAAAATATCAAATTAAATAATTTTTTCGCTTTGGCAATGAAGCTCTTCTGCCTACTCTGCTGTAATCGGGGTACAGTTTGAAGCTAAAACGAAAACCTTTAAATTTGACACAGATGTGGGCAGTTCTGACCAAACGACACCAAATGGCTTTACTCATGTGGACTCATGGAGAAGAGGCGCTGGCCAAGTCATTAGTAGCGTGTAAGCTTTACAAGGCCATGGCTCACGAAGCAGCTGAAGATGACATGGAGACGGAAGTATACGAAGAGTTGAGGCACTATGGAAAAGAATTTGAAACTAAAGGTAAGTTTATCTTATCATATTTTGTAATGCATTAAAGTTGAAAATATGTGAAACAGTCACTTTAAAACTCAAGATCCTTGTAATAAAAATATGTAAAAATTATCCTTTTCGTTGTTCGGCCTTTATAATTAGGCGGGTTTTTTTTTTCTTTTAACAATGTAAACATTATTTTAGAAAAACTTGAATCAAATTAATTAATAAGTACATAAACTATTTTAAATAATAAAAATTAGATTTGGCGATAACTATAATGGATTAAATATACTAATAATTAATTTCATATTTTCTCAAAGTATAACTTCACCGTATTATACTTTTTACAATAAAATATTATATGTTTAATATAAAACTAAGTTCTAAGAATAATTTATATCTTAACACTAACCTCAACTCAGGCATGAAATTTCTCTTTATAATATATAAAATGTTCCAAGAAATCTGATTTGAACAGTAATTGTAAAAATAAGTTACATAATTCATATGCCAATCTCGTCTTATTGTTTTTGTTTCTAATATATTTTATTTTTCCTTTAAATATTTCTTTTATGAATTTTGTTCTTAAAGAGCTATTTGCTTTGTGTTTAATATTATTTGCATCACTTTATTTAGGCCGTCGTGACGCAGTGGCACAAGCGTGTTAATGTGAATGCGATGGTTGTGGGTTCGATCGCCACGAGCCAGCGCTGAAATGAACTATTATTTGTGAATATTTTCATGTCTTTGTTCTGGTAACAAGGCAAAATACCAGGCAATAAAATTTAATGGAAAGCAGAGTGTCTTAACACTAGGTACCCTGCTTACTTTACGAAACGCCGCTTAAGAGACGGGCCTTTATGCAGCTTTATAGTGATATATCGATTTAAATTGTTATTCTAATATATTAAAATACATTTATTATTTTAATTTAAAATAAGCAAGAAGCATAATAAAGTCCCAGTAAATTAAATCTAAAAAAAATATATAGCTTAATAAGGTCAAAGCAACATTCACATTTTAATATCACAATAAAACATCCTCTATACAGAAATTTCAAATGAATCTTTTCAGAAAATTCTATTCGAATGAATAGTAGATATTTTTCAAGATGCAATATCTGAGTACACCAGATTGCATACTGATTGAAACCGCTCGGATTGTGGTCCAGGTCAATAGACTACGCTCGACGGCTCAAAGCTTAATTTAACATGATTTCATTTAATTATAGCGCGATGTAGAAATTCACTTATCTCCTATGGCCATATATTTTAGCTGATAATATTAAATGGGTTTGGGATTTAATTAATTAGCTTTGAGGGTAGAGAGACAGAATGTAAATGAGATTGGTTGTTGGTTCGGATCCTATTCGAGGGAATGTAATATTTAATATTTTCATTTACTCGCGCTGGTAACGGCGAAAGGCGGTAAGGTAAAGGTAAGGCGAAGCGCAGCGTTGAGTTCCGCCACTCGATACGCAATGTCTCCGGGATTCGGCGTAAAGTGGAGAACGGAAGTGGTTTAATGGGAACGGAATCTCTTAACACTAGATCCCAAGGTTCGTTCTGTTTACCCTGCTATATAAGGGATACAACGTGAAGCTAAAAAAAATAATCACAGCGCGATGAAGATGTTCACTTATCTGTTATAACCATATATTTTAGGTACCTAATAATATTTAATGATTTGGGAATTTGAATAGTTAACTAACCTTATGCGGTAATTGATACTATCCGCATTGGGTGGCGCAACTTCGATCCCACGTCGAATTTATATTAATGTTCATTATCAACATCTGCCCTTGCTGTTATTTCTTTACTTAGATAGCTGCTTTATAGTAACTTTTTAATATCAATCAGCCTTTTTAATATCAATCAGCAATTAAAAACATTCGGTTTATAAAATAACTAAATTTCCAATAATATGTTGTTCCAGCACTAGAACTTCTTGACTATTGTTACCGACAAGACGACGATCAGGCCCAGCAGCTTCTAACTTGCGAACTTCAAAACTGGTCTGGACAAACGTGCCTAAGCTTAGCCGTCGCTGCCAACCACCGCGCGCTCCTCGCCCACCCCTGTTCCCAAATCATCCTAGCCGACCTCTGGATGGGAGGACTGAGGACACGAAAGAACACAAACCTAAAGGTACATTCAGAGGAGTCAAATCCACGTAACTTTTTTTCATCCTGTTAACGCACAGACTTGTATTGGCACGTAGTAGTTCTAGAGAATAAGGATCGTAACAAAGTTTGCGAGATAGATGTCTGTGTGTCGAGGAGTCGCTTGCGGAGCATGCAAAGACGCCGATTATTTCCTTTTTTTCTTTTAATTAATATTAAAATGTCACCCCTTTTTTTGAGGTTGTTTCATGTATTATTAGTTTGGCTTTATAGTTGGAATATTGTATAAATGTAAATTTGTTTCAAGAGGTTTTATTTTATTGTGTGTGCATATTGTACATCTGAGTGCCCAATTTAAGTTACTTTGTTAACAAAAATTATGCTTTTTTTTCTATAAATATACACCAAATTTTCACTTTTTATTATCCACACAAAGCAATTGAACACAAAAGCCAAATATCCCGTCGCCATAATGAAACAACCTCAGCATAATCGACGTCCGTTAGTTAGCATGTGATGCTTAAGTCAATATAGTTAGCGTTTGCCACATCGGCTTTGTCGTGGTCTAAGGTAATACTGAGCCTGCTGTGCCCACTGTACATTCTGCAACTGGAGTTCAAGTCCAAGGAGGAACTGCAGCTGATGCCGCAGACGGAGGAGGAGCATCTAGAGAACGAGAGTATGGAGGACGACAGGAGCACCAAGGATCCCAACGACCCTGAGGTATGTTTTTATGTTTGGTTGCTTCCATCGCTTATATATTTTGCTGTTACACGAAATTATGTGGTTATAGGATTGATATACAATTGTTCTTGGTCATTGAATAACTTCAATTTATCATTTAGTTTGTTAGTTTTCAAGATGTTTTTTTGTTGTTGTAGTCCCGTATTTAGAAATCGCTGTCAAGTCTGAGTTCTATCTTAAAATGTCTTTTTTATTCATAATTTATGAATGAAAACGGCATCTCAAGTTCGACCTCAGATTTGATTGCTTTACAAATACGGGTTTGAATGTCCCTATAAGATTAAATTTTAATATTCGTCTTATAATACATTTATATATAATTTATTTTAAAATAGGTTTGTTACAAAGTAAATAATTATACATTTGAAATAATTTACGACGCACATTTGCTTCATATCATAGCAATCATAAATCTACAACTAACATTGGGATGGTTTCATAAATGTAAATATTAACTCTTGTAAAAATTATGCAAATATTATGGGAAGATACTTTTCAACAAAATAACTGTTACATAACAATTTTTAAAATAAAAAAAATAAATATCTGTATCTTAACACTAGGTTCCCTTTGCCTACCCTGCTATATGTATGATACATTTTAAAATTTAACAGTTTTTGTTGCTACAATAAATTTTTGCTCTATCTTTCGAGGCCAGACCACGTTTTAGGCAAACTACACTAAAAGTTTTTTCATATTAAAGCACTTAAAGCAGATATTTGCAGCGAAGAAAAGTAGGACAAAAATTAAATGTATTTTTTGTGTTTTTAACTATAAGGTAAAGAAACGTTTAGTATTTCAACCATTCAGCCATCGACTGGATGCTTTTTAATAATCAAAGATTTTTTCTTTTCACTATATTCAAATTGCGTACAAAAAGCTCTTATAGATTTGAACCCGTACTTACGTTATAGTGCTTTAACCAATTATACTAAACAACCAGTTCTACGAACACGCCACGAAACCCGCCCGTATCACCCATTTAATAAGATTTCTAGTAAGTTATTGCTTCGTATTATACAATAGACCAGAATTTCACACTGTTAGTTCTGTCAGTTAAAGCTATCAATTTTATAGATGGAACGAAATATACTCGGTGTTCGAGCGTTAACGTTTCTCAGATACTATACTACTATTTGAGAAACTTCAATAAACTCTGTATGAAATCGTATATTATTGAATCTAGATAGTTTTCAATTTCCTCAAGAAATTTATAATATGAGGATTATTTTAAACGACTCAAGTTTAAGGTATTTTAAGTTATTTTCTTCAATATAGGTCATAAAATCTAATTATAAATATAATCTAATAATAAATAGGTTATGCTATCGGTATTTGAGGTTAAAAAATCTTAGGTCCTTTTGTTTTATAGTTGAAAATTTGACTAGAAAAAAACCTACAAAATATTTGATAAAGACGTTATACAACTTAATATACAATATAAATTAAAAGAATAAAATTTACAAGATAATGATGATTATAAAGAGTTCAACGTTGGGTATTTAGCAACTTGTGAAAATTTTACGTGCTTAGGTCGGTGCAGTGAAACGGCGGACACTTTCTATTAAGAAGATAGTTCCACCACAACAGAATAGCATTCAGGTATATTTTGAAATAGAATAGAAAACACATTTCGATACTCCGCACTTTTTAATTTTAATGAAAAAATTTATTAAATAATGAAAACGATATTTAAATTATTATTAATTTTGAACTATTGGAAAGTATATTTGAAGACAACATTTTAAGGGGTAAATAATGTTCTAATCTACAAAATAAACAAAAAAAATACGAAAAACTCAATCATATTACCTATCTAATACCTTAACAAAAAAATTGATTTTTTATCCATATAAAAGGAGGTTCCATTTTCTTTGTAAAAATATATCGCGATAGGTCGGAGTGGCGAAACGGCGCACACTTTCTATAAAGAAGATAATACCGCCGGGACAACCGTGCAAACGCACACAGGTATTCCAGATTGTGCGAACTCACGACTATTTTAATGCCCAGCATAGAGCCAAGTTATTGTTTTTGATTATATTATATATATATTAAATATAATAGACGCAACGCGCTGTTTTGAGTTTAGCTTCATTTAAAAATGTACTGCGGCTGCTAACTTTTTATGAAAATGTTATTTTACTCTGATTGTGTCTTCCTTTTTAGAAATCTTTGAAGCTAATTTTTATAGTATATATGAAGGTCCAATTGTAAACGTACTATATTCCGCTTCGATGCCTATATTGTTACGAACTTTATGTGCACGTATTTTTTTTATGTATTTTCAAAAAATCTATTATTCTATTAAAATAATAAATCGCTTAATTATTATTTTAATTATTAACATATATTATTAAGCTATTCGCTACTTATATCAGGATTGTATTACTAATAATACTAATTTGTCTTACTGACAATATTATGTAAATATTTCATTCAACTTGTATTTATTTTTTGTTGTTTTATTTTACACAATTAAAATATCTTTATTAATAATAAACGATACAATAATTAACTTTGTATATATATATATTTCACAAATATCGCTTAAGCTTCTTTATATTTTTTACGTTTTATCTACATTTGCATCACTTCACTCTACACTTCTTCTATTTTATATCTTTTCAATAAACTGTGTATATTTTGATGTACTTCATTTTAATTTCGATTTTCTATTTCCGTATACTAGTTTCAATCATTTTTATATTTTATATTACATGTGAACATAATCGTAAGCTTTTTATGTAATTAAAAAACAATCTTACTATTTTCAATATCTGCTATTTACTTGAATTTTTTTCACATTTTATATTATAAAAATGTTTATTCAGTTCAAGCACTTCTATTTAAAACTAGAAAAAAATGTTCTATTATATATTTAATTCTTGATGGCGGTCACTATCAAATTTTCTTATAGATTCTTATAAATAGTAGACCAGTTTTATGATATTTTAAATGTATTAGTATTTGAAAAAATGTATTCACTTCGTCTTCTATCTATTTTGAGTCATTCAGAATGTTCTTGTACTTGTACTATTGATTTTTTTAGTAGTAACCTTTATACGATTTTCTCTATACTCAAGCAGGCGTTGATTGGCTCAGGGGCCGAATGCGAAACTCGGGTCGATCAGAACGGCAAAGTTGGTAAGATCGGTTGGGACCCCACGTACAGGGACCTGCCAGAGTACCACGTGCCCGAGGACAAGAGGATGAGGCCGTTGAGACTGAGGAAGAAGATATATGAGTTCTTTACTGCGCCTATCACTAAATTTTGGGCGGATTCGGTAAGTGTATTTTTTCCCACATTAGCACCTGAATAATTTTTTAGTTTCTTTATCATAGTTGCTATTTTTATTGAAATTATTTCTTTTAATCTTCATGTATGGTGTGAAGAAATGATTCAACCTATTGACGCGGGTAGGAATTGAACTTACAAACGTCGGGCTTACAGTCAGAGACTTGGAATTGTGCTTAGGATATTTATAATCATATTTATTTTTTTTGCTCGAATTTCAATATTAAATTGAAATTATTTTTAAGGTTGTGTTATATTTCGCATATACTTTTAAACCCAGTGTATTATTTTAATCCCAGTGTAATATTTTTCAACAATTGATTACATTATCTAATAATAATTTGTAATGTATATCACTAAATACTTTTATATGATTGATTCTATTAAATCTTGTAGTTTACTGAACTATTTATATTTGATCATATAAGATATTTTGTCAGCTTCACACTGTATCCCGCATATTACAGGGTAGGAGTAGGGAAAATAATGTTAAGACACTCCGTTCCTCACTTTCCGCCGAATTTTCGAAGCATTGCGCGTTGAAGGATTCAACCTCCATTCCATTTCCTCGAGTAAGAAATGAACGCACGACCTGTAGAGTTTACGGTTACACTTTGTGCCCCTGCACCACGACTGGCTTCAGTATTTTATGGCAATCCAATTCATTTTCCAAAAAGGCTTTACCCGTTGTTCACGACACGTATGCTGACGGAGCAAAATAATACATTCTCTGTCTTTGTCACCAGCACACCCCATAAATTCAAATGGAATGGGCGTTTTACAAAACCTATTGAAGTATTCATCGAAACATTTTGTTGAGACAAAGAACAATAAATATAATATTTTTTTTCAAGAGAATTATGATTGAGGCCAGAGGCCAATTATATTGGCGCAAGGGCACAACTGTGTGACTGTAAACGCGAAAAGTTGTGAGTTCGATTCCCACTCAAGGAAATCTATTATTTATTTATTTTCATTTCTACGGTCTGGTGTCGCGGCAAAGTGCTGCGTTGAGTTCTGCCACTCAACACGCAATGCCTCCAGAATTCGGCAGAAAGTGGAAACTGGAGTATCTTAACACTAGCTTCTATATGCGTGTGACACAGCGTAAAGCTAATAAAATAAAAGAGACCGAAATATCTTATCACTAAATCCTCTCTACCTACCCCGTGAAATGCAGAAAATGTATACAAATAAAAAATAAAACGTTACCTATATAAGTATTACAACTGAAATATCTAGGTTACAACACTACGCGGTATTTTCGCTTAATTTGACCCTTTAACATGAAATAAAAAAAATAAACATACCCGCTTAAAACAACAAAGTCACCTGCTTTTGAAATATACATATTATACATGTCTATTTAACAAAAAATATAAATTGCTGTAACCTTTTCTGCAGCGATAAATTATTGTCACAGATTATAAAAATAAAATATATAATAGGGCATATAATTTGTTTTCTTTTATGAATATTTAAACGTTGGTATTTTTCATGACCTATAAATTTTGTAACTTCGTGTGGTTAATTATATTGTGAAGCTAACGCGTTTTTGGTGAACGAAAAATCTCTCTCTGGTTCGAAATAATGCGTTGCTCATTTGTCGATAAAGGTTTCAATGTGACCCACTATAATGACGGTGGAAGTTACCTATACGTATACACAACTCTTAGTTATTTCAATAAGATCAAATAGGTGAAGCCGCAAATAAAAGCTAGTTCATCATCAAAATTAGTAGATAATTGAAAAGTAAGTCTCTTGTCGCTTAGATCTTTCTACATAATGATTGAATTGCGTGACTATAATAAATGTGAACATTAACGTCTATTTTTTATTCTTATTTTTTAACTTTTAAATTATATTACAAATATAGTTTTAGAAACTTTGATAATGAAAATAGTTTTTATCATTAATCATACTCTAATCACACCATCGCCTGTCTTTTAACTTGAAAAGAACAGTTTTTTATGATGTGATAATTATAGCAAATCAATAACCACTTCAAATAACGTAAGATATATTTTCATAGGCTAAATTTTTTCAGCACCAAACCTTTTCAAATTTATTAAACAGTGAAACAAAGTGACATTGGAGTAAAAGTAGGTGTTGGAATTATAGCAGTATCTGAAAATACATTACACTCGGTACACTTATTACATAGAGAAGTATACGTTTATATATATAAATCAGGCGGGTTGCGTGAGAAGTAAGTCACTTGAATGTAAATTGCCTGTGTATGCAGGTGATGCAGTGCTCATTGCATCATCAGATGATTTGCAGACATTAGTCACCACTCTGAAAGAAGGATGTGAAAATAATGGTCTAAGCCTGAATGAGAGTAAAACAAAGGCTGGTATTTGAAAGATATAAGGACGGAATGCAAGATCAGTGTAAATGGTAAGATATTAGAACAAGTTAATGGAGTTGTATATTTGGGATGGTATGTTCAGTAGAGATGGAAGACACGAGATAGATGCGGAAAGGTATATTGATGCTGGTAACAAGGTTAACGGAGCTTTAGTCGCATTGATGTGACAAACGTCACTATAGCTGCACTTTTGGGTGTACACAGTGCAATGCAGTGTTGGTACCGACGCTGTTATAAGGCAGCGCAGTCTGCTTAGCTGATTGAATCCGCAACGAAGGGATACACAGAATGACAGGTACCAGCGAGTATATCACGGCGAGAATGATGAAGAACGTGCTCAGCTGGTTTGAGCACGTCGAACAAATGAGTGATGAATGGCAAAAAAGATGATGCAAAAGTGAGCGGTAAGAGAAGTAAGGGGAGTCCTTGGTTCACCTTCGAAAGCAGTATCAAAGATACTGAAGGAACGGTCACGTAAAAAGGGGGATACAACGTAAAGCTAAGTTACGTTATTAAATAGCCTAGAATATGTATGTAAATAAATACCCTACTAAATATTACGCTTAAAAAATGGACTTCGTAATATTTTAAAACATAAATGGTTTCACGCTGTAAACCGCATATAATTCCTTTATAAATACAATACAGTGTTTGTTACACGATGCAATAATAACTTCCAATTCAATTAACACAAAAACTAATTGACAAGTTTTAAAAATAATTTTCTCTTGTACAACGATTAATAATTTATTTATGACAAATAAAAATTCATTTTTCTAATATTTCATACACCATTCTGCTTTTATTTGTGCAGTATAAAAGGTAATAGCTTAATAAAAATCGAATTTAAATTTTTTATCAAAATTTATATAACGATATTTTTTGATTGCTTATTTTTATTTATTTTCACTTCCCAAATAGTTACGGAACTCGACACGCAATGTATCGAAAAAATTGAGTGGGTAACGGAGAGTCTAGGTTCCATTTGCTTACCCTGCCACGCGGGAAATGTGTTAAGCCGTTTCTTAAGTAGTTGAAATTCATCGCCGCGCTTTTATAGCCAACATGGAAAAATGGAAATAATTAATTTGGACGGTTTCTGAGAGGAGGTTAAAATTTTAATATGTTTCTAAAAAATAAAAGTAGTCGTGTTGGTAGTATAAATTTATATTGAAGGGCAGACTTTACAGACTCAATCGCACACTAAAATCTCAATATAAGGAATTGCATGCGACAATATTGCCACAAAATAAGCGTTTTATTGAATTGGCGGACACTTTAACTAACAACGTAAGCATATTGTTTTTAAAATGATAATGCTATTAGATCACGAAATAAATTTAGACGAAAAAGTAAATTATTGCATATTACAAGCGGGCAAAGCCGGGAGCGCGTCGCTTGTACTCAATAAAATTACATACGTAACTTACGTAACTCAGGTGCAGCCATATAATGTTATTGCCTTAGACATTTTACACGTCTTCGAAGTTAGAACGTTTGTCGTTTGGCATTCTTCACCCTGACATAGGAGAATTAATATGTGAAAACTTCTTGTAATAAAATAATATTTTGTATTACCTATAAGTATATAGATTTATTTTCAAGTACAAATATTTTTTTTCATTTTTTTATGAAATATTTATTTAAGTTTATATTTCCATTTCTTCGCTCTCATGTCGAGGCAAAGCGCGGCGTTGAGTTCCGCCACTCAACACGCAATCCCTCCAAAATTCAGCGGAAAGTGGGGAACGGAGTGTTAACACTATGTTCCCTCTGCCTACCCTGCTGTGTGCGGGATACAGCACGTAGCTATTTTAATTGGATTTAATTTATATACTTTTTATTTAACATATCTCGCACATAGTAGGGTAGGCAGAGGGAACCTGGGAACCTTACCTTTAGTGTTAAAACATTCCTAGCGTGTTGAGTGGTGGAACTCGTCGCCGCGCTTTGTTACGTTACCAGAGCGAAAACATGAATTACATATTTTATTTCCTGGAGTGGGAATCGAACCCACAACATGTCAAGCTTACAATCACACGCTTTTGCCTCTGCGCCACGACTGGCCTCATTAATATATTGTGTTAACGATGATAATTCTTTTCAATCCAAATCCGATTCCGAAGCACAGTTTTCGGCACATTGCGTGTTGAGTGGTGGATCTCAACGCATAGAATAGGAGCATCCTGGTACTGATGGTGTCGTAAGAGACGACTAAAGTACGTGTGCTAGAGTCACGTTGCCAGCAATGGCAACACGCATGGGCAAAATGCGGCGTTGACCTCCGTCACTCAACATACATTGCCTCGTCAATTCAGTGCAAAGTGAGAGTGAAACTCTTAACATTAGGTTCCCAGGTTCCCTCTGCCTGTGCGACTTAAATTAATATACTTTTTGTTCACAGATCGCCTACATATTGTTCCTACTGATGTTTACGTATACAGTATTAGTCAAGATGGATGTGACGCCATCTTGGCCGGAGATATACTCCATATGTTATATAATAACGTTTTTATGTGAGAAGATAAGAGAAATTATAACGTCCGAGCCTGTGGCTATTAGGTGAGTTTAAGTTCCATTTTGTATTTTTTTTTTCAGTTTCCCGCTGTATCCCCTGCTAAATCAGCACCCTGCTAATAAGGCAAAGTGAACCTAGTGTTAGTACACTCCGTTCTCCACTTTCCGTCAAATTCTAATTGCTTGTTAAGAGTTGGAACTCAACGCTGCGCTTCACCTCATTACTACAGCGAGATTATAAGAAAACTTCGAAAGATATTTATCAAATATTTGAACGATGTGTTTAGGAGATACTAGATAAAAATAAGTACCTTGTGGCACTATAAGTTACAAAATTTTCATTTTTTTTCGTTTCTACGATGCGTGATGGCGGCGATACTAAAGTAACGTTGGATGTCAAAATAAATAAATCATGTAAACGTTGGATATAAAACCAATATTTTAGTTATTCCTTCAAGTAAGATTCAAATCGATAACCATCACATTCTCCTTCACAAGGAGACTTACTCCTCATAATAGTCCTTACAATAATTTACGAAAAATTATATCTATTTTTCTCTCCCTACTTTGTGCCCATGCGCCACGACTAGTGTGTGACTGTAAAATCGACTGGTTGTGGGTTCGATCCCCACAGGAGAAAATGAAATATTTATATTTTTATTTCTTCGCTTTGGCAAAGCGCGGCGCTGAGTTCCGCCACTCAACACCCAATGCCTCCAGAACTCGGCGAAAAGTGGGGAACTCTGTCTACCCTGCTGTGTGTGGGATACAGAGTGAACCTTTATTATATATTTTTACTAATATATTCTTTGTTTAATACCATGATTTATATACCACTCTTCTATATCACCACAAATAATTTATAGCACCGGCTCCGAAGCGACACATGGCGGCGTCTTCGTCTAATTCAGTCTAAATGAGTCAATTTAGCTTAATCTTGTAGCACATAAATTTTAACGTGGTATTGTTTATTTTCTTTGTTGTAACTTTTAAAAGCTTTGGAGGCTTTGAACTGGAATTAACGCTTTGCATGCACAATATAGTTTTTTTTTTACCTTCAAGTTGTATCCCGCTTGGAGCAAGGTAGGCAGAGTCAGTGTAGTGTTAAGACATTCCGCTTTTTACTTTCCACCGAATTTCAGAGACGTCGCGTGTTGAGTGGCGGGACTCAACGCCGCGCTTTGCCTCGACACCAGAGTAAATAAATGAAAATATATATTTCATTTAACCCAAATAAAAGCAATTTTTTATTCAAGCCTACTACAATGTTGAATTTAAGCAGACAGTACGAAAATGGAGAATATTGTTTTTATTAATTTCTAAGGCTATTCGTTGCGCATTGGCACAAGTGTGTGATTCGCTAAGGTTTAACGTTCGATTATCACGCGGGGAAGATGAATTATTGTGTAATAAAATCAGCTTCGCGCTGTTTACCGCTCACAGCAGGGTAGGCAGAGGGAACCTTGTGTTAAGACAGTCCGTTCCACTTTCTGCCGAATTTTGGAGGCATTGCGTGTAAAGTGACACAACGCCGCGCTTAGTCTCGACACCAGAGCGAAGAAATGGAAATATAAATTCAAGCAAATATTTCATCTCCTCGAGTGGGGATCGAACCCACAACCAGTCGGTTTTGCAGTCACACTTCGTGCCACTGCGCCACAACTGGCCTCGACCTCGGCCTGACCATTATTGTATAATACTTTTTAATATTTTCATTTCTTCACTTTGGTTAACTATCAGCTTCATCAAGGAATATATTTCGCCATTCAACACGTAATGCCTTAAAGATTCGGGGGATAATTAGGGAACGAATCGTTTTAAAACTAGGTTCCCTCTGCCTTATTCTACTAAATGTGTCTTAATGATATACGAGTATATGTAAGTTGAAATATTATATAGATTTTTTAATTAATTTGTTTTAACCATTATCCCAACAGACATAAGTTCAGCGTGTGGGCCTGGAACATGTGGAACACGTACGACGCGGGTTTCATCATATTCTTCCTGGTCGGCCTCACGCTCCGCCTCCGCACCAGCTCGATGGACGTCGGTCGCGTCATATACTGTGTAGATATTATATACTGGTATCTAAGGATTTTGAATATATTGGGAGTTAATAAGTATTTAGGTGAGTTGGTTTTTTTTTATTATTTATACTATGAAAGTTTGGGTAAACCATGGGTTATAATAAAGGCCAGTCCGTGGCACAGGAGTACAAGCGCGACAGTAAGCGCGACCGGTTGTGGGTTTAATTCTCACTCGTGGAAATGAATATTTAATATTTTCATTTCCTCGTTCTGGTAAAATGCGGCGTTGAATTCCGCTTACTGTGCTATGTGCGTACAGCGCATACAGCGTGAAGCTAAAAAAATAATAATAATTATAAAAAAAAACACTCAAGCTATGCATCTTACTTGAGAAATTGTCTAACAATTAAAGAACTTTGTAGATTTATCTAACTTTTCTATAAAAGTTTACTATTGAAAAGCTACTTTTTACTATTAAAAAGCTTTATCATGCCTGTCTCTAGGGTGTTCCGCTATAAAGCTAAGGGTGTAGCTTCGTGAAATATTAAATGGATATATTCTATAATAATATCATTTTACATACTGATAGAAATCGGAAGCGTTTTAACGTTTTTTAAAAACAAAAAAAAAACACATATCATCTATGATTCGTTGCTTACAAGCAACTACCCCCGATTGACTCAATTCCATTGCTTTTATCGTCTTTATCATCTATCTATCTGCCCCCCTTTACACGAATTTACATAAATAATGATTTGAAGAAAGATAGGGAAATTCGTATTTTTCCAAAAGAATTTTCATATAATTTAATATTAAGTTCTGATTGTATACTGTATACATTCTATATACAAAATTCTTAGTACGATCTGGTGATATATGAGCATTAAGGTGTTGCGGGAATTGGATGATGCATAAATAAAGATACTAAATTTGCTGGTTCCGTATATTCTGGTGCATATTATATGTAGTAATAACATTTTATTTTGTTGTTTTGTTCAATTCAAAGTGCTGGAATATATCTGGTTATTTATCTTCACGCTGTATCCCGCATCCAGCAAGGTAGTGCTAAGACACTCCGTTTTACATTTTTCCGCTGAATTCTGGTGGCATTACGTGTTTTGCGGCGGAACACAACGCCGCGCTTGACCTCGACATCAGAGCTAAGAAATGAAATTATGACAACCTTGAGTCCCGCCACTCAACACGCGATATTTCCAAAATTCGACGGAAATCGGGAAACGGAGTGTCTTAACACTAGGTTCCCTCTACCCACCCTGCTGTGCGCGGGATACAGCGTAAAGCTGATATAATTTCAATTTAATTTCTAATTATAAATTTGATCATTTAATTTTGTGGACTTATGGTAGATAATTCTTATTTCTTAGTAACTTTAGAAAATTAAGTGTTTACGACACTATGTTCCTCACACGTAGCCCAGCCCAGCCCAGCCTGAATCTTCGAGATATATTGTGTAGAGGGCCCAAACTCAATGCCGCGTTTGTTTTGCTAACAGAACGAGTAAAATAAATCTAATTCATTATCTCGAGTGGGAATCGAATCCACAACCGTCGCATTTACGTTTTCTTAATAAGTATCTGTCTTTCCCAAATGTGGAATAACACTTTGAGAATATTAAAAAACCACTTTCACATTAATCATCATATTAACATAAGTCATCATAAATCTTAAGTATATGAAATTTTCAAATTTCAGGACCTCTAGTCACTATGATGGGTAAAATGGTTAAAAACATGATATACTTCGTTGTACTCTTGCTGGTTGTGCTCATGTCGTTTGGGGTCGCTCGCCAAGCGATATTGTATCCGGATAAGGAAGCTAGCTGGTATTTAATAAGAGGGGTAAGTTTGTTATAAAACTTGATTATTTTTTTTTTAAGAGGGAACATAGTGTTGATACACTTCATTCCCCACTTTCCGCCGAAATCTAAGTATTATAAGCATTGCGTGTTGAGTGGCAAAACTCAACGCCGCGCTTTGCCTCGACACCAGAGCGAAGAAATGAAAATATAAATTTAAATAAATAATTCATCTCCTCGAGTAGGGATCGAATCCGCAACCAGTCGATTTTGCAGTCACACTTTGTGCCTACGACTGGCCTCAATTAATAATATTATTTTTTATTAAATTTTATTAGCAATATTTAATGATGCCGTCTTGGCGCACGGACACGAGCGTGTGATGGCCATGGTAGTGGGTTTGATTTCCACTCTTTTGAGGACTTAATCATTTAATATTTTCATTTCGACGCTATTTCTTAATTCAACATTTTTACCAATATTGTTGCAGCAATATTTTAATTTTATAAAAAAAAATACCGTGGTTTTCTAATATTAATGCTATACTTATCTTCAAAGAAATAAAATTAACTACCGATTCAGACGCGGCTTCGCCCGCTTAAGCTTATTGTTATATTATATCCAAATTGTACAAATTCTCTATATAAATTTGGAGCATGTAAGCTATATTACCTAAAGTTGCGTCCGAGTTCGTTAAGTAGTTTTTGTTTGAAAGTGGAACAAACATCCATTTTCAAAAACTTAGACATTTATAATATTAGTAAGATTATTCTTAGTATAAAGGCCGTATCGTTGAATTATTTAAATGAAGTAAAGTCATTAATTACAATATAAATTCTGTATAATTAATGTTTTTACATATTTTGCAGTCGGTACAGAATTAAAAAGTGCAATGACAATTTGCATCGTTCGAGTGAATTTTATGGTTGTCTTCTTTATGGCGTTCAATTTTGCATTTTCTTTTATCAAATTGCTGTATAATTCTGTAATTATGCAGAATGCAGTAAATCATATCATATACATTTTTTTAAACTTTTAAAATGTATAATTAATTAATAATTATTTTATAATGTATATTAAAATATTTTAAATGTATGTATTTATTTGTGACTTGTTTATACTAATTATTATATTATAGCAAAATTTTACAAAATCTTTATTAATCGTTATTTTGATATACGAGAATAAGCTATATTACTGTGAAAATTCGTTGAAATTTTTGGGTGAAAGCGAATCATACACACAAATTTTCACATTTATAATATTAGTAAGATGAGAAGATTAAACACTCCAATGTACTTATACACAAGTTCTTACATATTTAAAACGGCAAAAAAAATCACCAAAATGGAACCCAAAACCCGGGCTCCATCAAGGCTGACAATTACAGGTATTCTTCCAACCGTACTTTATGCTGTACGGGGAGGTGTTCGCCGAGCAGATGGCCCCTCCCTGCGGCCTCCCCGGCCTGGAGGAGTGCCGCGTCGGCCACTGGGTCCCGCCAGTGGTCATGAGCATATACCTACTCATAGCTAACATATTGCTCGTCAACTTATTGATAGCCGTCTTTAATAACATCTTCATAGAAGTCAACGGAGTGTCGCATCAGGTTTTTTGATATATTCCATTTGGAGTCGTAGATTTTGATTTGCTATTTGTGTGGGTTGTATTGTGGTTGAACCAAATTGGTAGTTTCAAATCGATTTTATGGAACAGGTATCGTATTTTGTATTAACAATATAGTGATGTATTACAGTACTGAAGAAGAGTTGTGGCTGTCTTGATGTTAGCTGCGCAGGATTAATTTTAGATTTTTTTCTTCTTTTTGATTATATTTCTTTGGATCTTCAGACAGCTTAATTTCAAGACGGCCACTACACATACGCCGTAGTATATGTATATATAAGGTATGTAAAACAAGAGCAATAAGGAAAGTAGCATCTGTTACTTGGAGGACTATACTTAGGAAAATTAAGCAATGGCCACAATACGACCCACAATTTTTGATCGATCGATGTTTTAGTTGCCTGTTGCGAGATTTGATTACACTGTTAATTTTTGACTGGTTAAAAGTTTTTTGTAAATAGATATACATATTTATACGTAATTTATAGCTAGATTTGTGCAATTTTATTCTATTTTACACACTTTTTTGCTATACCTTGTTCTTTTTTTTTTCATTTATTATATTTTATTATTATTTTTCTCACAAAAAACGTTGCTCCAGAAAAAGAATCGTAACCATACCTGAAATTGGACTAAATAATAAAAAAAAAGATACCAAATTGGCATTTAAATCAAAAAATACATCCCCAAAAGTAATATGATAATACCAGTAGGTGTTGTTCGTAGATATTCTTCCAACCCTACTTCATGTTGTACGGCGAGGTGTTCGCGCCCGACATCGACCCTCCCTGCGGGTTAGAGATCGGCGACCAGAAATGCGTCACGGGAAGGTGGCTTACCCCTATCGCGATGACGGTCTACCTGCTGGTGGCGAACATACTGCTCATAAACCTACTCATAGCCGTATTTAATAACATATTTAATGAAGTCAATGAAGTCTCGCATCAGGTTTTTTTTTTATTTTTTTGGTTAATTTTTTGGTTTTTTTGCTTTTGTTTTTTTTTTATTTTGCATGTTAGCTTGTGATAGTGAAATTGTTGTTGATAATATTGTTAGCTTGTTACAACATTCAAATTTAAAAAGCAAATTTGTTGTTAATCGTTATTGCAATTATAAATACACTATCTAACATAAGTTGATAATCCTAAATAAGTGAGCGTATGACAAATTATGATACTGTTAGTTTTTCAATTTGTATGCAAATTACAAAGCATTTCCCAAACCTTTAAATCTATTGTACGGAGTTCAGAAACGTGACAGATTCGACCATTTACATGTATACGATATAAAGTATCATGTGAATGGACAGTATAACTACTCAACTTTTGGTCGTACGGAAAACTTAAAAGCTAAAAATTTTAATACAACTATTTTAATATATTACTACTGATATTATTGGTTTTATATATTATAATTTGTGTTTCATCATATTAATTATGCCATAGGTGTGGATGTTCCAAAGATTCACCGTAGTCATGGAATATGAACAGAAACCCGTTCTACCGCCGCCTCTCATAATATTCTGTCACATATACGCAACGTGCAAGTGGGTAACGAGAAATGTTTCCCACAAGAGGTTTCAATACGACAATGGACTTAAATTGTTCTTAGAGAAGGAGGATATGGAGAGGCTGTATGACTTTGAGGAAGAGTGTGTGGAGGGATATTTTAGGGAGCAAGTAAGTTATTTTGTTTTTTTTTAACACACACACACATACACACACAAAATTAAAATGAGCATAAGTATATGATTGTGGTTTCGAATCGCAATCGGGAGAATGAGTCACTTTCATTTCCTTACTCTGATAACAAGACAAGGCGCAGCGTTAAGTTTCCCTACTTAAAAGACAAAGACGAAGTGGTTTTTGATATGCTCTAAAGGTGATAGAGAGAAGATAAAAAATGCAATAATGTCAACAACGTTGTTTTGTTATTTTATTTTATTTTTTATGCCGTGACGGCTATTCCGTTTACACAGTACACATAATCATAATCATAATTTATTGGTAACAGCAATTACAAGTCAAATAATATACA
>DWAP01000556.1:0-20392 GCA_018230625.1 Heliconius eleuchia
GACCAAAATAAAAAACAATAATCTGCTAAAAATAATCAAATTTTTGATAGATATAAAATAGTTTCAAATGTATAGTGATGTGAGATCAGAAAGGATTCTTTGAATAATGCATTAGTGGTGTCCAGAGCGGTTATTATAGAGGATGACGGGCGCGGGCCGGCGTCGCACGAGCTGCATTTTAATGTCTTTCAATCTCCTCAGCAGTCCTCAACATCGATTTTAATAGTTTTGTTTTTTTTTGTAAATATCAATTTATATGTATGTATAAATGATAAGGGTTTATTGTCGTCTATCCGGAACCACGCTGAGCATATTCATATAATGGTACTTTGTTTTATTATAAGCATATCTTAGAATATTATGTTTTAATACTTGAGGCCGTCATGGCGCAGTTGCACAAGCGTGTGTTTCTAATCGCGACGGTTGTAGATTTGATTCCCACATGTGAATTATTATTTATTAATATTTTCATTTCTTCGCTCTGGTATCAAAACCTTTGCGGTCCTGACGTTGATTTCCGCCACTCAACACGCTTCAATAATTCTGCGGAAAGTGGGAAACGGAGTGTCTTAACACTAGGTTCCCCCTGCCTAACTTGCTATATGCGGGGTACAACGTGAAAAAAAATCATTTTAGAAATAGTATAATTTTATTAACCAGCTTCAAGCAGTTTAATATTATAGCGTTCAATATGCAGGACCTAACAAAGAAAGCATCGAGTTATTATTTACCTTTACATCTGACGCGTTGTTAATGAGGCGGCACGGGTTCGTAACTTGACTCCTTGATGGCGTATCTCAAGTTGGCTGTCCTGTGCTCATCCATCATAAATTTTATCCACTTAAGGTAACACTGACGCCAGTCGTGGCGCAGAAGAACACGTGTGTGGATGTAAACGTGATAGATTGATGATGGTTCGATTCCCACTCGGGGAAATTAAATATTTAATATTTTTATTTCTTCGCTCTGGTGTCGAGGCAAAGCGCGGTGTTGAGTTCCGCCACTCTGCACGCAATCTTAGTGTATGTTTTAGGAAAAGGAAGACAGAGGAACCTTAGTGTAAAGTGTCTTAACACTAAAGTTCCTCTGTCTCCCTTTTGTATGCGGCATAAAGAGTTAAATTTAATAAAATATTGTAACTCTAAAGCTACAAAAACGATCATGAATGACATTTTATTATAAAAGGTACTGTGACCATACTGTAGTCATTAATTTTTTTTTATAAAAAATATGCAAACGCTACATAACCAAAACCAATGGAATATTTTCCAACAAATTTTTGTATCCATTGCCTTTTACAATTATCGCTTATCTCGATACCATAAAAAAGGAAGCTCGGACGACCGATTATAATGTAAAAAAGAGGTTGGCGGTCGTTCCATAACCGATTGCAAATGCCACCGGCCCGAGGCTCCAGTCCTCCATTTATAGCCCTTTGCAATCTCGACCGCGAAAAAATAAGTATGCAGTGATTTCTTTAGCAATTTAGTATAGACTAGCTATCCTTACCTCAGCGACGACATTATAAGCAAAGAAGATACGACTTCTGGACGTACCAAAATGAGTACGACAAAAAATAGTAGCGCGCCTCGGCTCCCTTTTGAAATGCCTTCGTGTAACGGTCGCTGTTTTATTTTTATTTTTATTATGTTAATAAAATCAGTGAAAGGCTCCTCCTGATTCTAATTTTTTTATTTTTTTTAGAACTTTTCTTTTTCATACGGTTATAAGAATATTCAAATAAAGGAGATCAAACTCATTGAACGCTCGGCTTTTTTTTTGCTTTTTCGATGCATGCCTATATTTACACAATAACAATTATTAAATCTCTTTGTATTTGAAGCACAGATAAAACACAGGATTGATGCAGTTTCTAATATGTCGTTTGCTATAAAAAAATAAATTGATTGTGTGTTTTCTCAGAAACGAGCGAGTGAGTTTTGTAAGGTTGGTTTCACTTTTTTTTCCATAGTAACTATAACATAATAGTACTGCTATAACATAGTATGTAGTTCTTTAAGGTTAGTTAGCAAAAACACGATTAGTATAAGTTATATTTTTTTTCTGCTTCACGCTATATTCCTCATATAAGCAGAGTAGGCAGAAGGAATCTGGTGTTGAGACACTGTTGTGTGTTGAGCGGCGGAACTCAACGCCGCGCCTTTGCTTTGGTATCAGAGGGAAAAAATGAAAATATTAATAATAAATAATAATTTCTTTATTAATTCATTAACCCAAATAGGCATCGAATCCACAACCTGTCGCGTTTACAGTCAAACTAACGTGTCCCTGCGCCACGACTGTAATTACTATTATCATTTACACTACAAATTTCTGGTTGATTTATTTTTATTTCCTCGACGTTAAACATTTTTGTTCGTGTTAAAATGTTTAATTCCACCCCACTAAGCAGGTTTGGCTGTAACTCTATACGACACGCAAGTGTCACTTGATATCGAAAGGGAGCGATCATTTTTGATGCTTTATAAATATTGTTTTATGTGTTATTTTTAAATATTCCGATTTTTCAATATCTTATAAGATAATGAAAAATTCTTACTTTTAATGGACTAAATTATTTTATATATCAGAATAGTCTAAAAAGAACCTAGTGTCAGGACACTCACTTTTATGTTTTCCGCACGAACTCTGGATATCGCGTATCGAGTTTTAGAATTTATTTGAATTGAGAATGAAATATTGACATATTTAATGTAAGATTTGTCGTCGTGATATTCACTAATGCATTCTTCGTGACATCGGTCAGTTTGAATGATACTCTTAAAAAAATACTCAAAGGAATCAAATAAAATTACCGTTAACATGAGTTATTAGTTCATCGAAATATGTATTATTATTTCTTTAAAAGCTTTGGATAAACATATTTTAGATTAAGCTTCTAATGTCCTAAGTAATATTTTTTAAAACATGTCGCACCTTTAGAATTATAGAATTTAGTGACTTGATCAAAAAAAACCATGACTTTGAGATTTTGTCAGAAATTGACCTTTTTCCCCACTTATGTGAAGTGAACCAAGTGTCTTAATTCTAAGATCTCTCTGCCTACCCTGCTGTGTACAGCGTCGTTTTTGGTCGTCGTTTTAGGTCAATTTCTGATAAAAACTCAAAATCGTGGTTTTTTGCTTAAGTCACTATAATTCTAAAGGTGCGATATATTAAATTAATTGTGCAGCCCACGCGAGTGAAGCGAAGTGGGCGAAGCCGCGAGTAGAACACTAGTTTTAAATAATTATTAAAATATACCTCGATATTTGCAAAACTTAATTTTTACCCATACATTTTTTTTAAATACAATAATTTTCTTATAATAGGTACTATGTAAAATTGCAATAGTTCCATACGTATACTACATAAAAGTTATAGTAAGAACCATAGTTGAAATAACATATACCTATACAATCCATTTTATATGTAATCACGGTAAGTTATAAAGTTAGGCTTAGCGCTAAGAAGCCCTCAGTATACATAGATCACGTAGCCGAGGCGGTGGTCATTCAAAATAAAACGAACCGGTCGGCTTACCTCAAAATAAGAAAGCACGATCATGCTTTTCACACCTCTGTATTTGAACGGCGACTTAGAGTCCACACCTCGTGTGTGTCTACCCTTAAACTTCGCACCTCAGCACATATCGCTGGGCCACTATGTAATGGCGATTCTTGTTTATACAACAACACCCAGCTAAGAGGATGTTTGTATTTTATTATATCTATATAATATACTTGGTTGTCTTTAGGTGCAAATGTTGTAATATGATAGCGATTTGTTAATCAAACTATTATATTAAATATGCGTGGCGTAGTGGCACAACAGTATGAAGGGGACTGGTCGTGGATTCGATTAGTACTCGAGAAATTGAAATATTAATATAAGATAATAGTTTCACTTCCTCTCACTTGTAACGAGACAAAGCGAAGTGTTGAGTTATGTCACTTAGTTAGTGCTTCTAGATATCGGCGGAAAGTGGAGAACGGAAATGTCTTAATAGAAACGGAGTGTCTTACCACTAGGCTCCCAGCTCCCCCTCAAAAAAAATGTTACCTAACTTAATAGTAATAACTTATCCAATAACGTCACCGTGTGTCTTTTTTCCCATTACTAATAATACAATCTAATTAGATAAATCACCGAAAGCCATAGTGTCTTATAAGAGCGATCTAATCAATGGCGGATCTATTGTGCCTCGACTCGACTGTTCCTCGTGAGTCGATCTCATGCTTTTTGTCCGGCGTTGTACGTTTGTTCGAGTGAAAGTTGACGCTACGAGAATTTTGCGTGTTACGAAAACTATCAAACATTGGTTACAACAATTATTTTTATAACTTTGTATTGCATATAATAATACTTTCTAAATATATTACAGTAGCTTAATTCCAATTGTTGTATCATAAAAAGGGGACGAATCAGCGCGCTATATAATATTAACAGAAGAGTTTTTTTTGGCTTCACGCTGTATCCCACACGCAGCAGGATAGTGGGAACCTAGTGTTAAGACACTCTGTTTCCCATTATTACAACCTGTGGCGTTTACGTCCACAATATTTATTTTATTGTGGAGCAGGGGCGACACATTGATTGAGATGTCATACTAAACAATCAATATCATTATAGTTGTGCGTGCGTGTAACCTCCTTGGATACATTTAAACTCCGACCACGTAATATATAATAATGTCTTCATTATAAACATTGCATCTGCAACTCGAAGTTAATCAAAATTGCATTACCCGCGAGTCCGTTTGGTCACGGACTCGGGCGAGGAGCGATGCGGGGAAAAAATGGCGGCGACTCCGACTCGTCATCTATACGTGTCCTTTATGATTGATGAGACGGTTTAAGCTAAAGATTATTTACGAAGTCGCGGCGGCGGAGTTAAATTACAATTGCTTATTAAAAAAATCAATATTAACTTTGCATCTCGAGGATGAGGTTGAAAAACTGTCGAGTGTTCGTCCAATGGCCCGATGGGTTGAAGTGGTGATGTGGTGAGGTGTAGGCGGGGTCGGGCGTTCGGGGTCTAACGAGATCAGTAAACAAGTGCTTGGCCACTGCTGACACCAGTAAATGGCTGATACACAGCCGGCTCTAAATACACAATACGCATTCCGAGTAGCTAGAAAGATACACTTAAGCTAAGACGTCGTGTTTGGTTAGCACGGGTACCTATATATATCTTCTTGTATCCTATCTTATCCTTATTCTAATATTATAAATGCGAAAATTTGTAACGATGAATGTTTATTCAATTTTTACGCAAAAACCACTGAACAGATTTAGATAAAACTTTGCAGTAAAACAGCTCCTACATTAAAATTACATATAGCAACAATGTATAATTTGGCTAAAATATCAGAATAATTTTAAGCGGGCGAAGCCGCGTTAGTTATCTATAATGTACAGGTAAGCGGAAGTTGCAGATGGCGTCGTTAGTCCTTCGATACGACTGTAAAAAAAACGATTAGAAAGTAATATATGACTACTGTGCTCTACATTAAATGTAGATGAACTTATATATTATACATTTTTTGCCGCAATAAGCGTAATATAATGGTTTGTTCATTATTACGTATTTCACTATTATATAAATATTTATATAATATTATATCTATATTAAAAGAAGGAATAACATCGCCATAACCTATTGTTTAAACAAATAAACCTCTGAATAGATTTAGATCTTTTAAATGATCGTCTTTTAAAACATTGATAAGTCTGTAAAACGAGTTTTAAAGGTATATAATTTCGCACTATGCAGATTTATTTATTTTATTAGATAAGAAAAAAATGATATATATATCAACAACGATATGAAAAATAAACTATTGTGTTTAAATAGGATCTTTAGGTGAAGACGCGAGCGCTCGTTTTGTTTGGTTTTTTTACCCAAACGGCCGTTTGTGGCCGTCGTTGTTATGGCATTGGTCACTAAACAAGTGAGTCTCCGTACGCGACTCAAATGAAACAATGATTCAGTTTATTGCAAAATTGCAGTGATTGCGTTATACTTTTTTTGTAGCATATTTGTTTTTTTTTATAGTATGTACTCGTTACACGTTTTTGCTTTGCTTGAAATAACTTTTACAAGAAAGGAGATATGGCTAAAATAGTTATTTTTATAGTGGCCAGTCGTGGCGTCGGTGGCTAAGGGTGGCGGTGGGGAACGGAATATCTTAACACTAGAGTCTTTCTGCCTACCCTACTGATATAATTTAGTTTTATATATATTTATAACATTCGTTGTACATTATTTTTTTTTCGCTAATTCCAAAAAAGACTTATCAAAATGCTATTTGTATTTGATTACACAATGATTGGATTTAACAATTGATTCTGATTATTAATAATTACAAACAGATTGGACTTAATTATTAACAATGCCAAATCAATTCTGCTTTTTGAGAGGCAAATTACTCTCTAATGAGATATTGTTAGATGTGTTTCATCAAAGGATATAGGAATTTGTCGGTCAGCTTTGCGATATCCTTATTCGACGGCGGCCATCATCTCCTGATTTAGTGGCATCGGTATTTCGACCACTAATTGGGTTTCTGGCTAAATTCGTATGGGGTACGTCGTTAAAATATTTATGTATGTATAGATGAAATAAATACTGAGAAATATTGTTTTGTGTAAGAGAAATTATATGTATTTTCGTGTATATGCTTTACATTACATTATATAATTAGATAGTACGATAAAATGCTAAAGCCAGTCGTGGCTCATGGGCACAAAGTGTGACTGTAAAATCAACTGGTTGTGGGTTCGATCCCCACTCGAGGGAATGAAATATATATTTATATTTATATTTGTAATTCTTCGCTCTGGTAGAGGCCGAGGCAAAAAGCGGCGTTGAGTTCCGACACTCAGCACGCAATGTAATTTCTATACTATCCCTGATCCCACATATATTACGTAATTTATCTATATTTCAAAGGATTATATTTCGAAAATTGTTAATAATATTATATGTTTTATCAAATAAGAAAATCCAGCACAAAATATTCATATTAGAACGTAAGTTATCAGCTAGAAAACCTGTTCCATCGCTCTACATATAAATTGCAAAATTTCCCTTCTAAACTACCTATACCATGGTGTCCATTTATATTTGAGTCTAATATTCGTGTACATACATTAGTCATTTCATATAGAAATTGTAGGTGATCGTGGGTGTTGTAGAATTAGATTTAATAAGGCAAATCAACGGAACAGTGCGGTCGGCGCGTGCCACAAGGTCGGTCAACTGCAGAAATATAGATCTTTTCTGCTGCTTCTCACTCGCACTCGAGACTTATTCTATGAAAATCGTTAGAAACAAGAACTAAATATCTACACTAAAGGTTGAAATTAAATTAGCTTCACGTTGTATCCCGCAAAAAGCAGGGTAGGCTGAGGGAAATTAGTGATAAGACATTTTTTCCCCCACTTTATGCCGAATTCTGGAAGTATTGCGTGTTGAGTGGCAGAACTCAACGCCGTCGCCGGTCGCTTTAACAGTCACTCTTTGTGCCCTCTACACTATATTCATTTTTTTTTTAACAAAATTTATATAATTTCTTGATACCCATTTACTTACGGTCCTGAGTTCCAGTCTTTTCGACGAATGGGTCTCGCTATAATAATATGGAAATGATGCAAAAATTGCAACTCCAAATAGAGACGAGGGCATTTAAATGAATTTGGTTACGTTTAAATCTGCAGCCGTAGCTTGGTCCGTATACGGATGAAGAATGCACCGATAATTTAACTGGTAATTACGTCAATCCGTTCTATTTTCGTAAATGTTAATAGAGTATGCTAAAAGCGTCGTTAATTTTAATTGAATTTTCAATCAGCCTCAAGTAGCAGAGGAGAGGCAGCCTACTCCACTCCGTTCCTCACTTTTCGCCAAATCCTGGAGTTGAGTGGCGGAACTCAATGTTGCGCTTTGTCTCGACACCAATGTGAAGAAATGAAAATATTAAATATTTAATTTCTTCGAACGTTAATCGAACCGATAACCTGACGCGCTTACAGACACGCTGGCCTCAGACAACAATAGTCATTTACTTGATAATTGCATATTTTCGACAACGTTAATATCATATACTAAAAACATCGTTAATTTAAATTGACTTTGATTGGTTATATAAAATAAAAAGTTTTTAGCGAGATCGGGTCCGCGTAGCCGGGGGCGAAGACTGTCCAGGGCGTCGAGGTCGTAGCTAAATAATAACAAGGTATAGTATGTATATTGTATATATGGCTCCATCGGGCTATAAATTGTCCGCAGCCGCCGGGCACGAGGCACGCAATCTCAATGCGGAAAATATAAGACCCGTACAGCTACCTACCTATAATACCTAGATCGGGCTCACTACCTCTGGCGGCTGGTCCGAGCATTGTTGCACTGGCCGCCAGTTATTGCTATCTGGAACCGCTTTCGAACTGATACAGTTCAAATTAATGTGCTAACAGAATATTGATTTACTTTTACATTTACGGTTTCTAAGTAAGTACAGATCATATATGATTACTTGGGTGCTCTTTTTATTTAGCTTTACATATAGCAGAGAGGGAATCTAGTGATAAAACACTCTGTTCCACATTTTCCGCTGAATTCTGAGGAGCGGAGAAGGTGGGGAGTGTGCTATCATTAGGCTCCCTCCGCCTAACATTTTACATGCGGGATACAGCGTGAATCTGAAAAAAAAAACTTGCGGAATAAATAAAGCTTTTGAAACAGTACAGCCATAAAAGATTTACCAATTACTTGATTTTCAAGCCATGGTGTAATATAAAAGTTTAAGAAACAAACTGTCATGGCTGATAGTTTCCAAAGTTATTGGCGGTTTACGGGCACATTCCTTCGCATTGTCGCGGTCGTGCCCCGTTTACGGCGCATTAAAAACGATTTATCGTCGTCGTGGTCACTTTAAATTAAATTTCTGAAACTTCGAGCTTTACTAAGCCTTAAATATTATTTCTTTGTGATCTGTAAGAATGTTTAAGCTGACAACTATACACTAACAATAATAAGTTGTACGTAATAGTAGGCAGCGTTTACAATAAGAAACATATAATATTTAAATTCAAAAATTCAAATTAAATCAACTTCACGCTGTATCCTGATAATAGGGTAGGTATGTATAATATATACAACTATATTCACATATACCCAGCAGCTTTAAATTAGATCGAGATATAGTTGGTCCATTCTGGTCTGAAATCTCAAGTTAATTATATGCTAGTAGTTTAACTATGAATGTTACGTGAAAGATAAAATTATATGAATTGCAATTTATGATTAAGTTAATATTTCATTATTTGTTTTTTAAGAAAACCATCGATGCGACAGTAGGAAAACTTCTGATTCTACACGCTAATAGTAGTTGGGTTGTCTCCACTCGGAAAAATGTGTATATTTAAATCAATATCACATTTCCGACTAAGTAAGATCAAGTGCGTCGCTAGATTCTGCAATATAACATGCAATCTCGATATTGGACAGAAAATGGAGAACGAGTACTATTAATATATTGTTTCACCGAGGTACGTAAAATGAAAAAATAAAAATAAATAAACACATATTGTACTGATTCGCACGAAAGCTATAAAAAGTTTATCAAAGATAAATATTTGAATATAAGTAGGTACTAGATAAAATGAGATCGGCCGCAATTGTTGGTAATCAAATCGACATATTGACATATTGTCGTTAAAATGACAGTGTGACAGGTACGAGACTTGTCATGTAGAACGTGAGACTGAATTCTTATCATATTATCAGTAAGGAAGGCGAGACGCTCGAGCTTAAATTAACTTTAGAAATGACCGATGACGATGCCCTGTGTGAAATGATGAGTAAAATAAGCGCGAGTCGGGCTTGCCGTTCCGAACAAAAATTATAGGTCTAAAAAAAAGGTAGGAAAAGATTTGATCCTAGAGAAATTAGAGAAATTCCTAAAACTAGTTTTTTTTATTGACTACTTGTGCATTTTATTTTTGTTTTTATTATTAAATATGCATTTACGGATATTGGTTTTTAACTTAACTTAATCCTTACTTTAAAGTGTTTGTTTTATTTCAATCGACTTATAAATAAAAAAGTTATACCACTTTGAGAATGTTGTTCGACAAAATTTCTATAAATAACTGTTTTATTGACTCGGTTGAAATGTTACTTTTCATTAAAAGTCATTATAGTTATTCTTTTTGTAAAATTATAAATATTATTATAAAAAAATGAACAAAATAGTAAATTAATAATTATTTAGTTCTATATATGTATGTGAGTAATATAATTTTTAAAATATAAAACTTAAAAAAATAAAAACAATATTGTTGATGAGAACCTTCATGCATATTTACTCGTGTTGACACGTAGGTATGGATTTGCGTGTGGTTTTTTTCAACTGTGTGAAAATTATTATCACAAATTTATAGCGCCATAAAATGATGTGGATGATTTGTAATAATTCCCACGATTGGTTGATCACGTGAAAGCATGTGATCGCCTGAAACGATTTAGTTTAACATTATCGGTAGGAATTCTTATGGGATTCTTATATCGTTTCAATATATGTCCAATTAGATTTATATGTAGACCAGTTTTATATTAACGAAATAAATTTTGCTATGTTTGTTTTTAGGGTTCCGTACGTTTTAAGGAAAAAGTTGTTGTCCGTCCGCCTGTCTGTATTTCTGTCTGTCAAGATCCTTTTGCTCAGAAATGCTTGGAAATATCGGGTTGAAATTCAAACCATACATAAATATCTACGGACCCTTGATTTCCTGAAAAAATCGTAGTATTTATACATTTAATTAAAAAAAAGATATGACCGTTTGTTTATATAGCAAAAGGTATAATTCTGAGGGCATATTTTTTTGTTTTTACTTTTTATTTTTTCTGTTATTTTTCTAAATGTTTCTTATGACATTTGCCGAGATAACTCTGTATATAAAAGGTCTTTTTCGAAGCAATTAAGAAAGTATGTGAAATGCCACTGGTTGTTGTGAAGGCTCTCTAATTACATATTTTTCATAATTGTGCGTAACTCGACCGCCGACCGCTCTATGGCTGTTTATTTATAATAGTTTACATTTTTTGAATTATTTTATGAGAAATTAAGTGGACAGTGTACGTAAACATTTTTTTGTCATGGTACGAGATTACGAGGTACCTACGGTAAACTCAGTTGTTTTGTGATGAGACTTTATATATTTTTTTCCCGACTGCTAAGGAAGGGTTATATTATTTTGAAAATATTTTAAGTATTTTTTTTAGCTTAACACTGTCCTATACATAGCAGGGTAGGCTGGGAACCTAGTGTTATGATACTCTGTTTTCCATTAGAATGGATGAGGATGAGAGATCATCCTGCCGAATTCTGAAGACATGAGTGGCTGAACTGAACAATTTATCACGACGCCAGGACGAAGAAATGAGAATATTAAATATTAGATTTCCACAAATACGAATCGAACCCACAACTAGTCACATTTACAGTCTCACTTTTGTGCTTCTGCGTCACGATTGGTCTCAAGTTTTGTCTATTAATTTAAATGTATTTCTAGATATAAGGGCGGTCTGGTCAACATTGTAAGTACCTTAGCGTGTTTTTAATGGTGATATTTACAACGTCTGTCAACCGCCCGCTACATGTGCTGCGCTGGCGCCGGTCGCGGTCACGTCAGCGTCGCACATGCGCAGGTCTCCAAAATTACGTTAACTTCAAATAATGTATAAAAAACACCAAGAATGTTCGCGCTATAAAAACACGATTTATGACTAAGCTGGTATGAAAAATGACATTTTAAATTGAACGACGTTAAGTGGCCGCAATTTAATGCTCGAGTTTTTTGTGTGTCTCGATAATAATATAGTATATTGTAGGTTATAGTGAAAAGTAGAAGTAATTGTTTATTTCAGCTTCACGCAGTATTCCGCATGTTGCAGTGTAAACAGAGGGAGGGAACCTATCGTTGTGATACTCCGCTCCCCTCTTTTCATCGAATTGTGAAGGCATTGCGTGTTGAGTCGCGGAACTGAACGCCGCAAAGCCATTATAAAGTAGAAATAATTGCATTTAAATTAGTACAGTAGTGATTGTTTATAATCTTAACGTTTGCTGTCATCGCATAGTTATCTTCGATTATACCTGACTCATGATTGTGGTGTATCATATCCAGGTGTTAAGGAAACAAGACGTTTCCTTTATACATATGTGTCTATAAGCATTTCTATCATTATGTGTAAGTCATACTCGTATATGACGTTATTACTTATTTCGTTATACAATAACTTTTATCCTTGAATTATTAATACATCTTACTAATATTATAAATATGAAAGTTTGTGAGGTTAGATGTTTGTTCATCTTTCACGCAAAAAGTACTGAACGGATTTAGATGAACCTTTATAGTAATATAGCATATACATCAGAATAACACATAAGCTACAATTTATGTAAAGATTTTGTATAATTTGACTATTATATAACAATAAGTTTAAGCGGGCGAAGCCGCGTTTAAATCGCAACTTTTTAATATTTTTATAAGATGGATTTATAAGGTGCAGAAAATAATGATCAAGTATTTCTTGACCGAAGATGGAGGGTCGCCCACACGTCGCCCGCGCCGCAGTCGCCCCGCACGAGTTGCTCCCATTATACAATCAGGTCGAATCATCACTACCATTTTATACTATTACAGAGCTATCAACATCTAATATATCTGCATATATGTATATTTGTACGCACGTAGCCTGTATAGTGTAGTGTCGCCGTAGGCAATGCAACGTGGTTATTTGAAACTTCGAAAAAAAATCTACAGTTTTTAAAGGCCTCAGCCACCTACTAAACTTTTTTTTCTTGATTCGTTTCAAATTTAGTTCTAAATATAAATTTGCTTAAATTAAAATCATTTATTATAAACGTAAAATAATATATAATTCATTAAGAACCTATTATGAAATAATTTACTATCATATCAGACTAAACCGACTATCGATATAGAAACACAATACAATCGGGGCGCACGTGCGCCGTACGGCCGCGACCATTGTCTGAATACTTTCGAGATGCCTATACTATACATGGATACTATATAGATATAACAATACCATTGTTTTACGGAAATCCGTACATGCTTATACACTTAATGCTTAGAGGACTATGTGAGTTTACTACTTAACGAACATCCTACTAATATTATAAATGTAAAAGTTTGTGGGGATGTATGTTTGTTCAACTATCACTTAAAAACTAGATAAAAATTTAGCTCTTACATCAGGCATAGCCTGTAATTTGTAAATGTTTTGTATTGTTTTGCTATAATATTAACAAGCTTAAGCGGGCGAAGACGCGTGTGTGCCGCTAGTTTAAAATATTATGTTACTTATAAATCCCTTAATTTTAAATATTTAACTATGCCTTGTATTATTATAAATATAATATATAGATCATAGATATTATATCAAATTTATATATAAATTCGTTTAAACAAACTGTATATAATCTATATTTTGTGCTATGTCAGCTATTGGCAATTTAGTTTTTACTCCCAAAAAAAAAAAACTAAAATAAATTAACTCATTATATTTTTCACAACACAGACAGACGCTGACCTAAAAATATCGTTGAACGCCATACCTTTGTGTGGGTGAATTTGAAAGCCTATAAATCTTGCCGCAAGGCTCGTGGCGGGGACAAGAGACTTGAAATTGTATCGGCCACAATATGTACAACCATATCCGCCTCTACTAAGCAGATTTTATCTCGCTCCGGTTTATACTAGGGCTGAGTGTTAGAATTTATGTAATGTATAGAAATATGGCTGTACTAAATTATAGCTTAAGGATTCGTGATGAGTAAGGTTTTAAGAGGCGTTGTGGTGCAGCAGATAGAGGGACTGTAAACGGTTGTTAAAGAGTTCGATCCCCCTTCCAAGAGGATTATTATATTTTATACTATTAAAATTTTTATCGCTCTGGTACACAAATCGCTTTAAGCACAATGTGTTAAAAAGAGAAAAGGCAACTTTCTATAAAGATTCGTAAAGCTGGTTTTTTAAAGTCAACCTTTTCTAGTGTAAAGGCTATATTCCTTTCGTTTTTCCAAGGTCTACTTATTATGTAGTAATGTTAATTTGATAAAACTTAGATTTTATATTATCAGCCTAGATATAATTCTAGGTTAGTTCGAAACACGACATATTCAAGGCGTTGTAATAGTACGGCAAGATGATATCGAGTATGGTAATACGCTACCGGCTTGGCGCGTGGGCAGTGCGCGGGTGCATCTCGCGTGTTAATTTAGGGTTGCCAGCTAGGTTAATTTTATAACTACTTGGAAAATCTTTAGTTTTATGAAAGTATAATACGTATTTACTTATGATATCATATATTTAAAGAGATATATTAGTTAATAGTCAATAATTATCTATCGAACTGGAACTATGAATCGACTGATTGTGGGTTCGATCCCCACTCAAGGAAGTAAAATGTTTATTTACATTTATATTTTCTTTTCTTTGCTCTGGCGTCGAGGCAAAGCTGAGTTGAGTTCTGCCACACAACAAGCAATGCCTCCAGAACTCGGTGGAAAATCGGGAACGGAGTATTTTAACACTAAGTTCCCTCTGCCTACCCTGGTGTATGCGGGATACAGCGTGAAGCTGATTTAATTTTTTTTTAATTTTATAACGAACAAGAAAATATTAGAACTATATTTTAATCATGAAAAATGTTCTAAAAGTGTATTTAATTCTTGACTTATAAATATTAATGAAAGTGAAATGGGCAGTCAACCCTGGGCTAGATGAAGGTTGAACGTACGGCTCATTGTTATCTCGCGTCAGGTTTGGGCAGAATAAATAAAAGAATTCGAAGAAAAGATATACATTTATTTTATTATTATAACGCGACTTTTTAACTATGATAAAGCTATATGGGACTTTTTTTATGTCACACTAATGATCTTATTTGGGAATCCCCTTTATCTTATCCTGAGGTACTTAAATAAAAAATAATATAAAAATTATGTATTTTTGAATACCAAATACATATATTCTAGGTTGATTTACTTTATAAATAATAAAATTGATTCTATTTCGTTTTATTAAAAATATTCGCCTTTATCCAGCTGTGAATCGATTAAACTAAAAAAAGACCGCAATCGATTATAAAAATATATTCAAATGTTGTTAATTGACTTGAACGTTTAATTTGTGGACTGAATGTTATTTGAATTATAAAATTAAAATTCAAAGTTACAAAAAATAGTGTTGTATACTAAAATATGCTATAAATAATTGGTCGGGTTTCCTTTAATATTTACGACGATAGAAAAGTCTTTGTATTTATCTAATCACTCACTATATATCGTATTTTATCACCAATACGTTAAAAGTTCGAATTTATTGATTTTAATAACGCCTCCAGCCTCGCTCGTCGTAAAGCAACAAAAGCGAAGGCGTCTTTGTATAATATAAAATCTTATACTTAGTTGTAAAAATATTTTTTATTTCTCTCTCTCGTCTCTTCTTAACTGACAATTGTATGTGTGGGTCAAGCTTTTTATTTTATAAATAATAATACCTACTTATATTTTTAGTGTTATAGTTAGTGTTATTATTTTTAAATTCCCCGAGCTCGACTGGTCTCAATATCATATACTTTATGATTAATATAATGTAAGAGATATTGAGACCAGTCGTGGCGGAGGGGCGCAAGCGTATGACGGGAAACGGAAAGGTTCACTCCAGGAAATTAAATATTTAATATTTTATCTGTTTCGCTCTGGTGTCGAGCCAAAAGTGCGGCGTTGAGTTCCGCCACTCAACATGCATTGCCTTCAGCTTTTGGTGGAAAGTAGGGAGCGGAGTGCGTAACCTGCTACATGCGGTATACAGCGGTAAGCTGAAAAAAAAACTTTATTTATTACTTTATTGTTATTTAAAAACATAATCGTTTTGAAGCCATATTTCTAAAATAAGTCATAGTTTCCTCCTAATGGCTACACGACTTCGTGAGGCATTAAGGTGCGTATATTAGAAGCTCTCGGGCCGTTATCGGCGCCACCATTTGTCAGTAATAGTTGAAGATTATATTATAAACATTTCTTTTTCTTGTGTTGATTTATAAGATTTCGAGGTCGTTGTGCCACAGTGGCACAAGCGTCTGACTGCAAACGCGGTTGTGGCTTCGACTCACACTTGACGGAATTAAGTAATATTTATTAATATTTTCATTTCTTGTCCCATGTCCCAAAAATTTGCTGGAAAGCACAGAACGGAACGTCTTAATTCTATATTGCCCTGCCTGCTATTAGCGGGATACAGCGTAAAGATGAAAAAAAAATAGTTCAGTTGTACCTCAATTTATATAAAAATATTATTATCATTCCATTCTTTAGCTTTCTAAAGCATTTGATGTTTCTTACAACAATAGTTGTAACAAGTTTTATTTTATGAACTTGTTTCTATATAGATCACCGCATCATATTGTACAACGACCTCATTATACCAGTTTTGGCATCTTTATTTTTAAGCAAAAACAGAATCTTTTATCGCAAAAACACATTAATTTAAAAGTTGAAACATGAATATACTTATTTATTAAAAAAAAAAATCAGCTTCACACTATATTCCGCGCACAACAGGGTAGGCAGAGGGAACCTAGTGTTACACAATCCGTTCCCCACTTTCCACCGAAACTCTGGAGGCATTGCGTGTTGAGTGGCGGAACTCAACGCTGCGCTTTACCTTGATACCAGAGAGAAGAAATAGAAATATAAATTAAAATAAATAATTTACTTCCTCGAGTGGGGATCGAACCCACAACCAGTTGCGTTTACCGTCACACTTTGTGACTGCGCCACGACTGGCGTCAGGAAAAAAATATACACTATTTAGACGGTAGATTTAAAATTCCTAGCATGTTTGTAGAAGATTACAAAAAATGTGACCACAAGACGCGGAACAACCGACGCAGTTAACACCCCTCCATGGCTTTTTTGTTTCTATGTTTGATAACAAAAAAGTTTATGCGGTTTTTATGTAGGGTAGTTTTTATTTGTGTTGTTTTAACGTGTTGATAAAGACAGGGGTGAACAACAGGTTATTGGATTTGAATAATGTACCCAATTATTTATATATAATATTGATACAATTTTTTTCCCTTTATATTTTTCCTAAGTCATTGTAAAATAGTAATAATAGTTATTACTATAGATATATAGGTATTTTATTTTAAAAGCTTAATTGTTTTTAATAGATACCTATACTTATTCTCAACGATTATATCTTTATTTATGTAATTATGTAATCGAGTGTATCGATTTTTCTATATTGAATTACGAATTTATTTAAAAATCGAATGAAATGTTTCTTTTTTTATTTTTCAAACAGGTCGTTTACCCTTGAACACCCTTAAATAGTAGATACGTGGGCGTTGCAACATCTAAAATGCAGCGGTGTGCATTGCGATTATATAGAAATAAATTTTTCTTTGAATATTTGAAGATAAAGTATCTATTTATACAAATAAAAAAATACTTTAATAAAAATATTGTTAGAATAATTTAAATTAAATCAAACAAAAATCTAACATAATACAATAAGAAAAGTATAAAAATATTTCAGAATCAAAAAGTCACTCACAATAGCTATTATACTATAATTTTATGTATATTCTCCTTCCATATTAGATCATGACTTAAGAAGAATCGTATGCGAAGCTATATCTAACCAGGGACCAGTTTTTATGTCTGTCCATAATGTACTCACATATTTCAAGATTCAGCCCATTAGGGAGGATTAAGGAAGCCCTGTGATGACGGGAAAGTATTAAGGATGTGACTTGTATAAGGAGGCCATTTTATAAATAGTTTTACTTAAACAAAAAAAAATAACTGATGATAGAGCAGAACGCATCATGTATTGTAACTTTGTAAATGTTACATGTTACAATATATGTGCATAAGTTGTGTTTGTTTTAATCATATAATAAATAAACGGGAGGCCAGTCGTGGTGCACGGGCACAAGCGTGTAGGTTCGATTCCCACTCGAATGCAATATTTAATATTCAATGTTTCGTTCTGGTGTCGAGTCAAAACACGGCATTGATTTACGTCACTCAACAAGTAATGCCATCAGAATTCGTCGTAAAATGGAGAGTGGAGTGTCTTAACAGTAACACTAGGTTCCCACTGCCACACCCTACTACGTGAAGGACACAGCGTGAAAAAATTACTATAAATATAATATCACTTTTTATTAAGTATATAAACTTAGCTTTATTTATTTTAGTGGGGCACAGAGTGTCTTAACACTGGCTTCCCTCTGCCTACCCTGCTGTGTGCGGGATACAGCGTGAAGCTGATTTTATTTATTTTTATCCTCTAATCTTGATAAAAACTTTCTACGCGTGAACATATCTACTAACAATGGCTTATAAATCGTAACTTTCTTTATGAGGCCTCCAATAAGGGTGAAAAAGAAACGTCAGACGGGCCACACATACAATACGTTTTACATAAAAGCCTTGTTGTTATTTTTATTACTGTCGCATCAAGGCATGTACTGGTCGTTCATGTTATCTTTTATGGTGTGCCCTTAGTCATATATTTCAGTTTTATGTCAAGTCAGTTCGTGGGCAGGACGTGGGTGTTACTCCAGAAATTCTGTTCATTTGATATAGATGTATAGTAGGTTCGAAGGTAGGCTGTTTGTCATCTAGTAAAATCACTTTCTAGATTAAGACAAGAAATGACATCATGATCGCTAACCGTTATTTTTTCTTTGTGGTGCACTTTCTAGTTTCTATCTGGATGGCTTTCTTTTTTTCTCATAGTGTTTTTTCGTAAAAATTGTAATGGGAGGTCCATAAAAAACGATTTTCGATTTCATTATTAAATTACTCAAGGTTACTTTTATGAACCTTAATTATGGTTTATTTCATTTTATTTACTCATTTTTTTTTGTTTAAAGATAAAATTACAAGTTACTTTTATATTTTAATACGATATTTTATATCAAAGTCGAAAGACATTACTTTCTTTAATACCTATACATATAGGGAAAGATACTCAGCCTTGTGCTATAAAACATTTCGAGTTTTTACGTAAGAATATTTATTTATATTATTTATTTAAATTATTCATATGCATATTTTCAAAAAAAGAGAAATCACATTTAAATCAGTTTCACGCTATATCCCGCAAGTAACAGAGTAGACAGAGCGAGTATAGAACTACAATACGCTCCCCATGTTGAGTGGTGGAACTCAACGCTGGGCTTCTTGTCTCTGTACCAGAGATAAAGAAATAAAAATATTATATTATCTCGATGAAATATTTACTTAAATTTATATTTTCATTCATCGCTCTGGTGTCGAAGCAAAGCGTGGCGTTGAGTTCTGCCACTCAATACGCAATGCCAGAATTCGGCAGAAAGTGGGGAACGGAGTGTCTAAAACACCCTGTGCCTACCCTGCTGTGTGCGGGATACAGCGTGAAGCTGATTTTTTTTTATTTTTTATATTTTTTCGAGCGGGAATTGAACCCACAATCTGTCGCGTTTACACGCTTGTAGACTAAACCTTAGGTCTTAGGTAAAACCTGTGTTACTACAACTACACATTTTTTTTATAACAAGCTTCATTAAACTAAAATACCTATAGATATTCATAAAAAAAAACGAATCACAAATTAATATTAAATATAATTTTAGTGGTTTGACGTCGATCGCGGAGCGTGGCGTGACGCCGGTGTACCTGCGCTGCCGGGAGGGCGGCGTGTCGTGGGTGTACCCGCGGGGCGCCCTCCGCCTGCTCTTCAAGCCGCCGCTGCCCGCTGACGAGCGCGAGTTCAGGGTCTGCGTGCGGGTCATAAGACGACCAGACCCACCCGACCTCTTTCATACGTTGCAGCTAAACGAGACAGGTAAATAAATTAGAAACTACTTCCATGATTTAACGGAAAGTGGACAGAACAGTGTAACACTAGGCTCCATCTGCCTACCCTGATACGTGCGGGATAAAGCGTGAATCTGAAAAAAAAAGAAAAATTCATTAGGAGTAAAAAGAAAATAAACAAAATCACCAGTCACTTTATTAACGAGGGAAAGCCGCTATAAACCAATATAAGCAAAATTACTACAAAAAATGCTGTAGGCTATAATGACATGCAACTTGCGACTCCTATATCATAAAATTTTTAAAAAATATTAATAATGTATATAAAAAAACTAGCTACAACCGCGGCTTCGTCCGCTTAAAATTTATAATATAGATCTTCACATAATTGTAGAGGCCGGTCGTGGCGCAGCGGCACAGAGTGTGACTGTAAACCGGCTGGTTGTGGGTTCGATCCCCACTCGAGGAGATGAAATA
>DWAP01000557.1:0-20386 GCA_018230625.1 Heliconius eleuchia
GCCTTTAAGATGGGTTGGGCGCCGGGGCCCGGCATTACCTGATGCGAAACGCAGTTCTTTAGTCATCCTATTCTATCGCCGGGATCATACGGCACCAAAAAAAGTTCGGTTCAAATTTGTGTTAGATAGTCTAAAATAAATTTGAACCAAACTCCACATAAACCGATTTATTTAGTTAATATACCAACAAACACAAACAAAGGTTAATATAATGTAATAATAATATACTTACGCGAAGCTAGCTCAGAAATTTCTATTAAAGCGCTCGGTATTCCATTACAATCGTCTAGTTCCTACATTTTGCTATTACCATATAATTGTTTGTATAAGAATGTTTGCTGCTGTGCAGACACTGTTGCCATTTCATTAAATAAGAAACAAGTTATATTACTTTTGGATATTATTTTCATTTCTAGTACTAGTAACTAAAGACAGTGCGGTGTTGAGCGCCGCTAATCAACATGTAATGTCTCGAATATTAAGCGAAAAATAGAGGACGGAGAGTCGTAACACTAGGTTCCTTTTGTCAACAAGTTTTGCGTACGTGATGACACAGTATGCGGGATACAGCGTAAGGCTATTATTCAATTCTCACTTGGGAACTGTTTGTCTTTAAAATTTAAAATACTTGAGAGGTAAAATACTTACATGTATTTAATGGATTTGTCAAAATTAATCTATTGTCATATTTCGCTTAATCACATGAGATCTGAAAAAGGTATGAAAAGGTCTGGCCATCAACGAGATGACTCTGTTCAGTCACACAAATTTCTACGACTTCGTAAAATAAAACTTATTTTCTCATCTTAAAGTCTTTGAAAGAGTGACGTAGAGTTTCTTCATCACACATAATGTCAGCTTAAGCAGATAGAAAGTGGATAATAGTTAATTTTAACACTATATTTTGTTGAATACCAAAATATTCCATTTAAAGGTCCTCGGGTCCTATTAAGACTTAACTAATTATTGCCCTAGATTCTCTTACAACCATCATAAATATTCCTATTTTCATATAATTGTTTGCATAACAGCGAAATGTACTACATAGAGATGCTACCGGCAATCTGTATAATTCAGTTTTCTAAATAATGCCATGGCAATGTGTAGAATACCTAATAACGTGTAGGTAATCTATGAAATATTACTTATTTATATTTTACCTAAGACGATGTCTTACGGTATTCTATGCATAAGTAGAGAATATAGAATAGGGAGGAGGAGGGTAATAAGCGTGTTGCGACTTGTTTACTTGTTTGCATTGCATGCAGATTTTTATTACATGTGTACTAACGCCACCGCAACTACAGACTTAGCGGATTTTAAGTGCAAATTTGGTTTTGTTTCTCTTAAGTTTAAAAATTCCTCATATTTTTTTTTTATCATGAAGAAACCCTTTTATGGATACGTCACCCGAGTGGGGAGCACGAGCGGGTTATGTGGGACTCATGCGCCGGCAGACAAAAATTCCTAACCTAACCTTGCCTGCACTTATATACCACTAAATCTGTAGCTTGAATATAGGAATATGGACTAAGGTCTATTTATTTTGTACATTGCAATTGGTAGAACAACAGGTACTTTATACAATCCCCAAAAATTTTGTTCATTACCTAGGTAAAGTATTCATATTCATACATTGTTTGGGAGCCCCAGGTATTTTATACATTGCCGAGGCTATATAGAATACCAAAATTATACCGATTGTCGGTAGCATAGCCAGTGGTTGTTGACATTTAACCAAATAACGAACTGCGAGTATAATAATGTTGTCCTTATTATTCCTGTAGTTAAATTTTATAAGAAATAAAGTAAATTTATATTTTTTTAGCTTGACGCTGCATGCACATAGCAAAAACACTCCGTTCCCAATTAAGGTACTCCGTTCCCCACATTCTCCGAATTCTGAAGGTATTGTGTTGTTCGTTATCAGAACTTCGTTCAGAAGGAAATATTTTTTATAATTATAATTTTTTGATTATTATAAAAATGGCCACGATGGCCTTAATAGAGAAATTATTTATGTTTTGTCAACATAAATACGAATTAAATTAAATAAAAAATATGTATGAGTTATAATACGTAACCCAAAAAATATCAAACAAAATATTTTGAAATTGATAAAAGTAAATAATGCTGAATAATAAAAAACATGTGGAAGGATAAAATAAAGTAAAAAAAAAATTAAAAATATTTAAATAATCGCTAATTAATAAGATAACTTCGATATCGATAAAGAATTCTTTAGTATAGCACATCACTACACCGGATGAGACAATATCACTAATGACACGACGACTGGTGTAGAAACAATGACGTACACATTTCTTTTTTATTCTGTTTGTTCTTCTATTCAATGAGAATTTCATTATAATTAATATTCCCTTTTGTTATCTAGTAGTATAAGATAGTTTGTTTTATTATATTGTTTTGTTATTAAAATTTGTTAGTTACATTACAAATTAGTTAAATTACAGTCGGCAACAATCAATAACAGTCGACTAGTCCTCATTTAGCCCGTACTTAGTGTATACTCGTATTGTTTAACTTATGTCTGAGTCATAGATATATGCCGGATACTATGATACGTACAGTGTTGGTTCCTATAGTCAAAAATAAAACGGGCGATAACGCTGATAAGAATAACTAAAGGCTTGTATTAAAATATTTTTATATTTTAAGGAATTGACAGCATTCCTAATACACAGCTTAATTCGTACGTCCAACTGCACGACAATCAGTTTGATTTTAAGCCGAATCTATCTACAGAAACTGCAGTGTTGTGTCTTAAGAGTGCTATTTCCTTGATCTCTCTAAGGTTTTCGACCTGGTTTCATACAATATTTTATGGAAGAAACTTCATAAAAGCGCTTTACCTATAGATCACATTAACATTCTTAAATATTGGTGTGAAAACCAGGTCAACAATGTACGATGGGAGGGAGCGTTGTCGCGCCCGTATGGTCTGCAGTTAAATATGTATGGGAATGAATTGATAGCTGAGCTCAGCGGCATCAGAGTTGGCTGTTGTTGTTGTTGTATGTATAAAATTAGCTATGCTGATGACATGGTGCTGCTGAGTGCATCTGTCTGTGGTATAAGAAATTTACTGTCTGTAAAAAGCAAAAATGTAAAAAGCAAAATAAGCCAAATAATGGTGTTTAATGTCAAGTGTGGGAAAGAATTACCACCGGTATTCCTAAATAATTCTAGCCTAGATAGGGTAGATAATTTTAAATATCTTGGCCACTATTTGACTTCTGATTTAAAAGACGATACTGATATTGAACGGGAGCAAAGAGCGTCGTCGGTGAACTGTTCCAGGCAATCCCTACTGTAAAATGATCAGAAAATAAAGAATTTTAGGTTGGTGTACTAAATGTTCACTAAGTATTTGTAATAAACTTAACTTACTTAAAAGTTACATGCTACATAATACAATATTTATTCAGAGGAAAATGGGGACCGAAAGTGTCTGTGAAGAGAGTGTCTTACGTCACCAGGTTCCGAGTGCCAACCCTGTGTTATGTGTGGAACACGAAGCTCAAAAATACTATATCGATTTTTTTTCCTTATTAACTATATGTTTATTTATTTATTTCATTATTTGTAATCGCAATGATTGAGTTCGATTGTCACGGAGGAATAAATGGTTTTCATTTTCTTGCTCTGGCTAGATATAATACGGCGTTGAATTATGCCGCTTAATACAATATGCCTGAACTCGAGAGCAAAGCGGAGAAAAAAGTGCCTTGATGTCCTCAAAGGGAAGGCGATGGCGACGTATGCAAAAATACTGAAGCTAAAAAAAAGCAATAAATTTACCTTAGGCTATACTTAAATATTATATTTATATTAATTTAAGGCCAACACCGTGACCTCTCTATAAGATTATAATCGGGCATATACAATATATAATACGATATAAATACATACAATATGAATATTATAAAATTATCGATGCAGTCTAAGAATAAACGACACATAAAATTCGGTTTGACAGAGCTCAAGTTAATCGTTGAGTTTATTATTTTGTAATTGTCCAAATAAGTATTGCTATATATCATGTCATTCAAGTAAACTAAATATTATACTTTACAGTGCTATACAATATGTATGTAAAATTCAATATGTATGTAAAAATAAATATATGAATATCGTTGCGGAGCAGCACTACATCTGATTGGAAACGCAATGGTTGCGGGTTCGATTACCTCTTGATTTACACGAAAATCTGGAAAATTAGATCTAAAATCGAGAACAGTGTCGCTACACCAGGTTCCTTCCGTCTATCCTATATGAGGGATATAGAGTGAAGCAAAAAAATATATAAGTGTAAAATATTTTTTATTTTTAAAAACCAGCTTCACGCTGTATCCCGCACACAGCACCCTCCTGTGTGGCAGAGGCAGGCCGAGGGAATCTAGTCTTAAGATACTCCATTCCCCACTTTCTGTCGAATTCGGGATGCATTGCGTGTTGAGTTGCAGAACTCAACGCCGCGCTTTGCCTCAACACCAGAGCGAAGAAATGGAAATATAAATTTAAGTATATATTTCATCTCCTCGAGTGGCAATCGAACCCACAACCAGTCCTTTTTACAGTCACACTTTGTGCCCCTGTGCCACGAATGGGCTCAACTGACTGGACTGTTATATTTTATTTATTTTCCTCAATTTTTGTACTCATAGTCTGGTCAATATAAAAAAATCGAAATAAAACATCAAGAGGGCGACGTGGACGTTAGTATTTAAATAAAAATATAAATTGGCGTCGTGGAAAATGAAAAATGTATTATTAAAGAAATGGATAGTGGGAAACCAAGTTATAAGTAATCGTTTATATTTTTAATATACATACAGCCAATTGTGATTAAGAGAATCACAATGAGACGGGAACAATTAAAAATGTTGATAATGTTCAACATTCCTCCAAATGAGAATCGAATCCACATCTATCATAATATAATGCCACAAAATTCCAAATGCCTCACGACTTACTTAAGTACTAAAGAACTTTAAGTTTAATACCACCAATAAAAATGATACCAAATCGAAACCGATGCTCTATTAAAGTATAATACCAGATCGTTCATTTTTAAACCTTGAAGCTTCTAATTGGCAGTAAATAGTAAAGAAACGGACCATTAAGATAATTAATATTTTCAAACATTATGTAAGTGAGCCAATTCTTTGAGAAAAATAAATATAGCCTTGTATTTATAGGTTATATAACGGAATTAATGAAAAACATACGAGTAGGTTCATAAATTTTAGTAATCAATAGCAATAACGTGTCACGGTAGTAGAACAAGTGTTTCATTAATATATTTATATTAACTTATTTTATTTCTTGTTTTAATATATTTTCCGCATAGGCCAGGATTTCTTAATAGGATATGAACTTTGATCCTATTAAGCGACCAGGCTCACTCTAGCTGCTCTATAATGTTTCTTTATGTGGTTCATCACAACTTTTTTCTTTTCCATCTAACCCTATATCCCGCATATAGCGGGATAGGCAGAGGTAGCCTAGTGTTAAGGCACTCTGCTCCCCACATTTCGACGATTTTTTTTCTTCCACAAAATAAACAATAACCAAAAAAGAACACAATTAAATAATTTCGTTGTATATATTTATGAATAGAGTCTATATCTACGTAATACACGTGTATACTTTTTATAGAGTAGGTAAGAGGAAATTTGGGAACCAAGCCTTACGACACTTCGTCCCCGTGAAGGCACTTTCTTTCCCCATAATATTAAATATATCATTGCCTCGAGTAGAAATCGAACCCATAACCTACCTTGCTTTTAGCTACTGGCATCATATAAGCCTATATAAGTAAACATATGAGTATACATTACTTTCCATAAGGACGCCATCAAACAGATAAAACCAATTTACCTCACTTGTCGTCTGTTGACCTAGACACACTGCAGGAAGTGACCTTCGCAGGAATTGTACGCTGAACTTCAGAAACTCAGTAATTGCGTTGATATTTAATTAAACATATATGTACATAAGTAGTATCATTTTTATAGTAAAAATATTAATTACATATATTAGTTTTTTATTATGTACGAGTTCAGACTTAATTGAAAGCGAATCATAAATACTATCAGAAAGAAGAACAGCTTAGCATATAAATAAAAAAAATTACACGCCACTAAAATCCTATCCAAATCGGCTCAACCTGGTCTAACTAATATTAATAAACATACAGATATATCTCCGACTGCCGTACTTCCCGTTTTCATTAAGAAATAAGTTACATTTAAGTTACAATATTTTTTTATTACTTTAAGGAATTTATAAATATTATAGAAAATTTACTTTTCTATTAACCTTTACTTAAGTCATAAGATTAAAAAAAGCATTTGTTTTGGCGTCTTTAGACATAATATTTAAGTTAATAATACCATCTTTCTTTATTATACGCTTTTATATAGTTTTGATTTTTTTCTTTTTAACCATACATAGTTATGCTGTAGCATTTGAACTTAATTATGATTATTTTTTTCATATTTAATACAAATAAAATCATTGAGCTTATGCTCAGCTTAGCATAGCTTAATAGCTACGAAAGTCGTAGATTCGATTTAATTGATTATATTTGGATCTTAATTTCCTACTCTAGCAAAAAAAACCTGGTTTTGAGTTCCGCCGCTCAACATACAATGTCTCGAAAATTGGGAGAAAAGTGGCCAAAGGAGTGATAATATTAGTCTGCTTGTGTGTACCCTGTTATGCGAAAAAATTATGACCGAAAAATTTAAATAACCATTTCCACAGACTAATTTAGGTCGTATTTATAGATAAGTCCTACAAAAATCTAGTTCTACTATTTAATACATTCCATCTATACATACATGCCATATATGAATAAGAACATTTACTTTTCCCATAAAAGCAAATTTTGAACTGTATTAAAATGGTCGTAGGTTCATATTAATTTGACAGGATACATTGTTTTTACTAAATCATTTTATACGTAACATTGCCATTTGTAAAACTCAATGCCGACATCGGAAGGAAATAAGGTCGATCGAGACATGTTAACAATAATGCGTGAGGTGATATTTTATTTTTCAATTGATTATTATTATAAAATTATTGTTTATAAATTAATGTTTTATGTTTTTTTTTGATAAAATTCATTTTAACATTGGCTGAATGATGTTATGCTGTAGTGAAACTATGAAACATATTCGGAAAAAAAGACACGAAAGTTCAGAAGGCATTTAGTTTCGCACCGTGTGTCAGAAATAGAGAAATGTAATTATTTAAATATTTTTAAAAGTTTTTAAAAAAATATTTTCGATATGAATACTTTATATTTTTATTTTTCTAAGAGAAAGTGGTATGTATATCTTTTAAAAGAAAAGGAAAATTGTGGGCCCAAATGTAAAGAGTTGAGATATGGTCTAAATTTTTATTTTATTTTAGAATACCAAAAATCGTATCGTATGCGTAACTAAGTGCTTTATAACATGAGGTTCCCTCCATCTCCCCCCTCTATATGAGAACGTAGCGTTCAAAACAACTTCTGCATTAAGATATAGATTATAGGCGCCATCAGGTCGCTTTTGTGAAGTAGCACAATTAAATAAAACCAATGATACAGTGCAAATTGCATATATTTCCCAAAAGCCCACCTTATAAGGTAAAGGTTACCTACATACTACCTACTAGGTCGTATCGCATTCATCGCCGAATGTGTCTGATTTGACATATCGCAGCCTTAATGAGTAAGGATAGCACTCCAATGTGTGTTCGTGTGATATTATTTTTAATGTAATTAAATATGTTAATTTTAGTAAATTACTAATTGTCTTCACATTAATAAACAGGAATAGATACTATTTTAAGTTTATTACATACATACTTATGCATATACATACTTTATATTTTCGACGTTAAAATACGTATTTTAACAATGTTATGAATGTATTTTCAGGTAGACAATTAAAAAAACTATGCTAAAAACTAACAATACGCAGTAAATAATACCAGATAAAAGTTAATGAAATGATAACAACTATTTAAAAAATACAAAATTCAAATAATTAAAAGCGTCTATATGAAAAGTGTTAACACCCAATTGGTAGTACAGTAAAGTAAAAATATTTTATTTTGTACAAAAGAAACATAGTGTAGGAGATGTATAGGCATTCTCTATATACCTGACAAAATGCAAAAATGTACAAAAAACAAAAAGAATACAAACTCGCAAATACTCCGAATCAAATTAAGCTTAAACTCAGCGAAATAACGTGTGAATATTTATATTTCAGTTGTGGTTTTTTTTATAAAACTTGAACAGCATCTGAATAAAATATGTGATTATATTCATATTATTTTAATTTCCTCCCTCTGGTAAACAAAGTGCGGCGTTAAGTTCCGCTACTCAACATACAATATCACGAAAAGTGGGCGGTATTTGCTAGCCTGCTATAAGCGGGATACAACGTGAAGTTACAAAAATATAATTTAAAATTATTTAATAAAATTGACATAGCTTGAAACTTGAACGCTTCACACTAGAGGATCGCACTTAAATCATTCCTTTTACGTACCACTCGGATGAATAAGAACCATTTATCAGGGGAACCCTAGGGCCTGGCGTGTCACTCACGACTCCATTCGCGATACTTTCAATGCCAAAATATAATAAGGCCAAGATCGCACCACATATGTATGTATGTACTCGTATATGTATTTGTGTACTTAAGCTCTTTAAGACCCGTATGGTGGTGAGAGGTAAAAGGGTCAAGCGTGTTGATTTTAAAAGGTGTGTTTAGTATTAAAGCAAAATATTAAACATTTTTTTCAATCTCCCACTGAGTTACGCTGTATCCTACATATATACCTAGCAAGGTTAAAAAAAAGAAATTTAGTGATGAGATACTCCGTTCCTCACGCACACGATACCAGAGCAAGGAAATAATTCAGTCCTCGATTGGGAATTGAACCTACAACCGGCGCGTTTACAATTAATTTACATCTTTAATATATTTTCTATCTCTTACAACTTAGACCCGGCGTAGTACCGCTGATACCACCTGTGTCAACACATCTCACGAACGAATTAGTTGCGTGAATATATTATGATACCCATTGAATATATAGATAGATACGTATGCTTATTTGTTCGAGAATAAACTAGACAATTATTTATCTAGTTACATACGTATAGCCTTAGACTGTTGTCAAATGTACCACCTACCCATATACTCGTAGTATGGCGTGTTTTTTTATCAAATGTATGTATTTCAAAACATCTTTCATTCTACAAAAAATGAAAAAATCCATGAATAAATTTTCCGTTGAAATTAAAAATAAAACTAAATTAAAAATATTTTACAAGACTATTTTTTTTTAATTAAAAAATAACAAAATATTGTTACTCATATATATTGAAAAAGTAGTAAGTGAAGATTTTAATTTATTAAAGTAATTACTTTAATTCTTTAATCGGCCGTGCCATTTTTGTTTATTGTTTTTATTAATGAATTTCTATGATATTTCTTTATTATTTTTTTCCTTTTTTATTGCTTTAAGCTGTATCCCGTAGACAACAGGTTAGGAAGAGGGAACCTGGAAGCCTCTCCCCACTTCCCGCCGAATTATTGAGATATTGCACGCTGAGTGGTGAAACTCAACTTCGCGCCTTGCCTCGTTACCAGAGCGGGGAAATGACAATATTAACTATTTTATTCCTTCGAGTGGGAATTGTACCCACTACCGTCGCATTAACAGACGCACGCCTGTGTCCATGTAGCCTGCGCCTGCGCTGCTTGCATGATTATTCCTCTCGGGTTATTTATTGATTTTATGAAATATAAAGTTTTATCAGATATAGGAAATTTTTAAGATACTATGTAATGAAAAAATAATAGTGTCCATGAGGCCTAGAAGAGTCCTTATTAATGTTTAACACATGTATTTGAAGTACTGGAAGAGCCCTTTAAAACGGTATATTATATTTAAATTACAGAGATGACAAAAAACTCACTATATTAGTTATTAAGTTAACAATTTAAACAGGTAAACAAACTTATACATATATTACACAAAATTTATGTATCCTTATAAAGCACTATAATCTTTTATAAAATCAAGATGAAAAGCGCCGAATCCATTTTATTATTAGTTTTATAGTATTGATTAATGTTTTTACTTTCAAGTGACCTGACGCCAATAAATAACGAAATTAATTTATTACACATGTTAATACAACGATCATTTTTGTTATTTAAATTTATATAAATGCTTCTAAATGATGTTGATTTAATACCAAGAGGGTTCAAATCCTGCTCAGAACATGTTTTTTTAGCATTAAGACGTCCCGTTCTCCGCTTAATTTATTTGTATTAAATTACGAAGAATTCTTTCCTAGATTTCCTGTTCAGACTTAAAAAAAAATTATATATAGCGATGGTTGTAGGTTTGTTTCCCAGCAGCACGGCGCTGAGCTACGGCGTAATACAATGTCTCGAAAATTATGCATAAAGTAATGAACGAAGTGTCTTAGCATAGTGTTCTCGAAAGTTCTAAAGAAAAATATACATATATCTACAGAACTCTTAAAAACCTCTCAATAAGCAGCTACTTACCAATTAATATTTTCGATGATAATTGCTCTTAAGGACGTATCGTATCTCCGATCAATCTTTAGATTGGCATTACCCACAAGTAAACAACTGTGACCCCATTAAGTAACACGTGAACAAATTATTTGCGTAATTTTATTTTGACTCCTGACTGTGCTTGAGTTGACGTAGCTTTTTGTATGTAGAGATTGCGTAACCTAATAAAAATAAATACAATAAAATCAAATATAATTCTTTAAAAAGGAAGTCCTTATGTATTTTTTGTACATAGGTACATTAAAATACTGTCCAACTAAATCAAATATTGTAAACTTATAATGATAGCGTACATTTTATATATATAGTCATACATAGTAAACGTAAAAATTAAATAAATTAAAATTAGCTTCACATTGTATATTCCATACAGCAGGGAAAGCAGAGGAAGCCTAGTATTAAGACACTCCATTCCCCTACTTACCGCACCAATTTTCAAGACATTGTGTGTCTATGTCTTAATACCACAGCAAAAAATAATTAATTGCCTCAAGTGGGAATCGAACTCCCAAGGGGACGGCTAGTTTCCAGTCAAAAGCTCTGCCGCTGCGCCACGACGGCCTCGTAGAGGTAGCGTAGTATATGTAGAAATTATAATTTCAACATTAAAGAACTAACCGACTCAAAAACATGAATAGATAAAAGTAAGGTTGTTTCGGGGAAAACCTGCACCTCGCATGATTGACACACACGTGTTGCGGTTTTGACCTTCAATGATATTAAATTAGTAAATTTTTAAGTATTTTTTTCCTTCTCCTATGGGAGGATGAGAGAAAACACATTTCCTTACAAATCTACTGTACAGTGTTTTTACTTAAAACGACAAAATATTAATTATAATTAATCTACCCGATAAATATGGCCAAGTATACCCAAGGATTCTCCGGAATTGCTACGAAAACGGAAATTCACACTTTAACAAACGAAGTGACAAGCGGCCAGGGCCACTAGTCTTTAATAGGTAAATAATAACTTCGATTGCAATATACAGAAATAATGTAAGGTTAAATAAATTGCAATAGATATAAATATCGCATCAGGAAACAGACCGCGGAAGCACTGAGTGACAAGGATGAGTAAATGTTTTGTACTTTATTGAATTGTAAAAGCATTTTATAAGTGTTATATGGTATGTGGTTTCACTTCCTATAGCTATTTTTGCCTGTTGATAACGAAATAAGGTTGTATACCCGTATTATTATATATACAGAATAAGTTACGAGGTTGTCGTAGGACATGTTCTGACGGTAAATACGATGTTCGATACTTAATTGGAGGATTATTATATTAAAATTATTATTTACGTTTCTTCGGTTTCATGAAATTACATTCACAAATGAATAGTTAATTAATAATCACATAAACTTCACGCTTTTCCCACAATGCAAGTCCTAGAAAGAAAGGACACTCCATTCGCCACTTTGCAACTAATTTTAAAGAAATAAAAGTATATAATTAAAATATTATTATGCTTTTAAGATTGTTTACTCAATGAGTAAAATGGGACATCGTACATTTGTTGCCAGGCTATATCTCATGGACTTTGACAGTTGAAATTTTCGCAGATTATGTTTTTCTTTGCCGCTATATGTATTAAAACAAAATTAAATAAATATTTACGGGGACTCCATTACAACAAACCTGATTTTCTAATTTTGTAAATGTTTCTCGCATTTGACCTTTTTTATTTAATTTTTATAGAAAAGAAAGGTCAGCGCATAAAGAATATATTAAAAAAGATAATAACATCATGCCCTCTGTTCGGTAATTTCGTAGGATTAACAAACACAATACTTATTTATTTATGTTTTTGATATAGCCTTTTTATCGAGCACCTACTTAATAATTAGCTTAAAATTATCATAACTTATAAAAGTTATGATTATATTTTTTAGCATTCATTATTAGGTTTAAATTTAATATAAAGTTAATTAAAGTCTGTATTTCTGTACCGAATATAAAATATAGCTAAAAATTTTATTTCGTTGTGCAAATGCGTGCTAATTTCTGGAATTATTTTTTACACGATAATGGCACAAACGTGGGTTCGATTCTGGTTTGGGGAAATTAATTATTTTAATTTTCTCCCTGATAACACGGTAACAGAGCGCGTTAATATTCGTCACTCAACCTTTAGGCCTGCTAGGTTATTACTATTTAAGGGATACAGAGTGGAGCTACTAAAATCACACACAAGAAGCGTCTATTATTATCAATATGCATTTTTTCTTTTCCACGAAAAATATAAAAAAGAGTGGTTTTCATAATTTTAAATGTAGAAAGATAAACGTTATAATAACCTAATGCAAGTAAAACACACACTTTCTAAACATGTAAAAGGAAATCTTAACTGTTTCAACGATCTCAGTCATTGCATTAATCTGCTTCCGCGATTCTATTTTATTGTTTTTACTTTCTAAAAACGCTTAGTGTTTCTTTTAAATAACCATATAATACTCAACTAGTTTTGGACTCTGGCTTCGATCACGTTATTAAATGAAAAATAAGAGTTACCTATAACAAAATAATTAAGGTAATATCGTATATCCTGTATATAGACTGTTTCAATATTTATGATCTATCGAATATATAAAATATTTTTTTCAATTCTTACGAGTAGTCCCTGTCTCTCTGTTTCCAGTCTTTTGTTTATAGTCTTTTTTATCTTTATTTCATAAATTCATCCTTTTTTAAATTTATCCGTTACTTTTAATTTGGTAAGACGAACACGCTGCGTCTTGAATTCGGACGGAAAGCAGAAAACGGAGTATCTTTACGCTGAGATCTTCTGGTGCCTACCCTCAATATATCTTCAGGGCAAAATATGAAATAAAATAAATAAAAATTATAGAATTTAAAATATACTACGTAGGTCTCTTGACAAAATTAAAAATGAATAATTATTGAAATTTATCAACCATCTACGCACACAATCACTCATTTCAATGTGACAGACATGAAATATATCTCAAGCAAATAAGTCGTATCAGTACAGTGGTTTATTATGGTGTCATTGAAATATAAATGTAAATTGTAAACATATTGTTGCCTGCTTAAGAAATTGCAGTGTTTTGGGGTTGAATTTTTCTCTGGGAAATATAATTATTTTATCAATGAAATATTTATTTAGGCATTGTGTCGAGGCAAAGCGTGGCGTTGAGTTCCGCCACTTAGCAATGCCTCCAGAATTCGGCGGAAAGTGGGAAACGGAGAATCTTAACGCTAGGTTCTCTCTGCCTACCCTGCTGTTTGAAGAATACATAAGCTGATTTTATAAGAGTATTTTATTAAATAATTATTACAATTTAAATAAAAAATAACTAAACTTTTTACCCTGATCCTCATTAGCAATATTTCGTTCTATATATAATATACTTAAGCCTAGATTTTGATAAAGTTATGAAATGGTCTACTCAATACATTCTAAATATTAGATGTAGATTTAGATGATGTGTGAAAATCGAAATATCTTAACACTCCTCCTCCTACTCCTCCTCTCGCCCTATTACATACACCCTTCTTATGGGAAATACAGCTTCAAGCTGTGTGCCATCTTTTAATGACTTTTTTTGGTATTTTTATTGCGATTTCATTTAACATTTATTGGATAAGACAATAACTCTCCAAACAAAATAATCAACTAATAGATAGTAACAGTTCATAAGAAACTATGTTACTAACATGATACTATCTGAAATATATATTTATATATTAATTTATATTTTATTAATTTTAATTATTTATACGAAATCTGGCGTTAAGTTACGTCATCCATGTAATCGAAATCGAGAAATAAAAAAATTATAATACTAAATTCGCCAACAAATGAAAAAAATAGTCTTAACAATTTGCCTATCCTTCAAAATAACCAGAAATTAAAGAAAACACTTGGCAATAAATGGTATCAGAACAGCAGCTATGGAAGTGTCATTGACATAAACACACATTTCCTGCGCGACCTTATGTGGCGCGGAAACGCTACCGGTGAAAGATAACAGTAGGGTTAGCAACAAAACACGGAATTAGTTGTTATTTTTTCTTTTGTACTAGAAAAGGAACGAGGTAATTACACTAAGAAAGAACGCGTTAAGAAATAAATATGTATTTTTGAAGTATTGAATATAAAAAGTATTTTTAAACTACTTCTTTTTGTAGTGTATCCTGCAAATGACAGGTAGGTAGAGGAAACCTAAGGTAAGATATTCTATTTACCACTTTCAACCCAATTTTCATAATATAGAGATATATAGTAATAAAGATAATATAGAGAGTGAGTTTGTCTAAGGCGGGACTTAATGCTGCGCTATGACTAATGAAAACCATTTTGTTTATCCAAATGGGAATCGAACTCACAATGCACGCGTTTTACTGTCAGACACTGACTTATGAAATATTTACTTTCAGTTCCTTAGGACAAATTTCGGCCTTGAGTTTCACATTTTCAACACCCAATTTCTCCAAATTTATACGGTGCGTAGTACGTTGCTGCGATAATATCTGTACTACTTAGTGCTACGTTCGGATTCCGCCATCTAGCACATCTCTAAGCTATCACAAAGTAAATCAGTAAATTCTTCAACTTGGAATAATACGTCTTATTTAAAAACACTATAAATATTTTTTCATTAATCTGCTAGCTGTACAAGCATCACGCGACCTTCCTCAATGTCGCATTGCTTTAACAATACAAACTGTGTCAGTCACTGTTTAACGTTTATTCAATTCTATGCCGTTGTAATAGGATTTATTTTGAAATTAAGAGTTTTATTCAAATATACACACATAAGGTAATCTTTTGGTATTTTTGTGAAATTTTTCTAGCATTTGCAAAGATAAGCTTAGCAAGTGACCTAACCTGATAAATAGTGAAGACAATAACTAAATACTTTAGTTGTATAAGACACTAACTGAGACATTTATTGAACACTAGCTGAGAGTTATGTATGGCACTTGACATTCACATCTATAAGTGCCTCAGATGACTTAGGTACGTACGGTGGGTCATATCAATATAACCTTACTCAATAAATAGTATATCCAACACTAAAAGCATTTTTCAAATCAAATTGAACCAGTAGTTCCTGATATATGCGCAATTTAACCAAACATTTAGTTCCATTTAGTAAATATTGAGTATAGATACAACAATGGAATGCCCTTCAAATAACGCTATACTGATAGCGTTATTATAATATATAGATAACCGATTCAAAACAGGAGCTAAAATTTTATATTATTACAATCTTATCTCAAAAGTTCATCAAAATATCCGTTACAAAAGGGACTTTGTAAGAATTTTAAAGCTTTGTTTCATAATTATATTATTTGATATATCAATCAAGTGTCAGACTCAACCTTGGCTAGGTGAAAAGTAAATACGATTAAACCGCCAGATAGTTCGTGACATCGTATTATCATTATATCTATTGGCTATGATATGCTTATTTAATATAGTGCATGGGCTTTAAATGTCAAACTTGTTGGTCAGTTCAGGTTCAATTTCTTAGGTAGTCCAACATATGTATGTATATATAAAACTTTCGTTAGTGACGGACAACTCACGGCGGAAACGCGGCGTGGAACACTGAATTGGTTGATTTCTCGAAATTTATAAATTTTATAATTCTACAAAAAGGACATTCAAAAAGCAATGGATGAATGAATTTGTCACTAATTTTACTACTACTAATAATTGTAGGAAAGAAGTGCTTGGTAATTTATATACATGTAACAAACCAACTTTTACCCGCAGCTTCGCCCTTATTACATTGAAATGATTAACGTAAAGTACGCCTTTAGCCTTCCTCGATAAATAGAAAATACAAAAAGATGTTTTCAATTAAAACCAATTGTTCCTGAGATTAGCGTGCTCAACCAAAGAGTCTTCAGCTTTATAATATTAGTATAGAAATATAGATAATATAATCCATTTATAATTACGATATGAAACACGAAGGAATATTTATAATTTGTCGTGTCGTGACCTCAGGCGTAAGTTCAGGCATTGTATGGTAATGCATTTCAATTTATACTAAAGTGGTAACGCCGTCGCATTAGTTATGATTTACCGCCTGTGGCACTTACTAATAAATGTTATTTTATTTAAATATTTTAATAATATTAATTTTAGGTGACTTTATTCATTAAATATAAAACTATGTATATTTTACAGTTTACTATAAAACTATGTATATTTTACAATTTTTGATAGGCTTTCATTACAAATGCGCCACTATCGACTATTAATAAAAAACATAAAATTTTAATATATTTTTAACGAAAGAGCTAAATTATCAATTCAATTATTTTTTTATGGATGTTACTTTTGACTGGGTGAACCGATTTTGATTACTTCATCCTTTTTTTTTTGTATTTCCCGAGTGGTCCCATTTTAATTTGGTCCATTTCTGGCAATCTTATACAAAATAAAATCACGTGAGTCTCTTTTCATTATAAAGTCAAGAAATTATAAAGTCTTATTAGTTTAGTTGTAAGTATCAAAATATTTCCTTACTGTCAATACTTTTCACGCTTATCCCTAGAGGAGTAATAAGAAAGAACAAAATGCAAAATTAAATTCTTAATAAACCCTTTTTGCGTGAACTTCCTCCACTATCATAATACCTACTGTGTTCTCGAAGAACCGAGGTCCCACACTCCGAGCCCTCTAACCACATTCTCTAGCTTAATTATTTTTCGAAAAGAATGGCATAACTATATGATGAGCTTAACTAAAAGCTAAAAGCATTTTCCTGTAACACGTCCCTAGACAGCGAGCGAGCTCATTTCCGTGCAACGAGATAATTTGCACAATACCCTCAAGGTATGATACATTTCGAACACTCTGCAGTAGTCGGTGGTCACGGGTAGACCGAGGCCATCATCACGAACTACTGCAAAATATCCACGAATAATTCGGTTCAAGAGTTTCATTTAAAATCATTTGGCATTTTTTGCGATTTGTGAATACAAAATATATCTTTAGTCTCAACATATTATTAGTTTAAACTAAAGATGTAACTAAAGATTACACTCAAACAAAAAATGGTCATTCATTAAGTCATACCCGTAGATAAATTAACGATTTCCGCCTAACTAATATAGCGGCTTGTTGGTAATAAATTGTAAATTTTACAGCACTTATTAACTCATAAACATAATTTACGATATTAAACGTTACAGTTAATGATATAAAACTGCCGTTTTATAAAGTTTCCCGTATAAATCTGTATCTATCTATTATATAAAAATAATCTTATATTACTACCGTGATCGACAGATAACACAGTGACGAAACTATTGAACTTGGAAGAGTAGAGGAGCACTGAAAGCGTATTTCTGAAAATTCGTACGGCAACGGGATTTTCCATTATGAGTCCCGAAATCGATGGAAGCAGAGTTCCCTATCCGACTATAGTTTAATCTGAACTAATGAACAACTTTGAATGAAACTTATTTACTTGTATACCTAATGGGCCTGGGCAGGACATGGGATAATACATATGGACCATAATTATTATGGTATTGTATAGACCATGTAAGTTAAAAAAAATGTGTATCGTGATGAGCATTTTCCTATAACACATATAAAAATCTGTGATTCAGAAAAAAAGACAGTAATAGTGGAGAATAAAAAGCTCTTCTCCTTCTCGATAAATGACAAACAAAGCATACGAAACTACTGTACTTAGAATTTTCAAACTTGGCAAGTAAGCAGGTTAGAGAGTGGAAGGGAGGAGTATGAAGAAAAAAATGGGGTTTTCAATTTTATGCCCTAAAGTTAAGGCCCACGTCTATTGTAACAATATTAGTAGATATCAAGACCCAAGCATTACACAAGCACAGGAACATTCATATAAGAAAACATTTTATTTATTTAAAGTGTTTTGTTTTATATGTATTTTTAATAAACGTGAAAATCTTAAATATTTATTTTAATATAAAATTGACACTTGACTTGTGCAATTTTTGCTACATAAATACGAGCATTTAACCTTCGAGCTTTTTGTTGACCTGCGTAAGTGTTTGTGAAGTGTGTATTTTTATTCAAACAATCAAAGAAAATAAATCACAATTTTATTGTTGATTTTTCTTAAGTTATTCGTACGGAATAAGAAATATATTTTTTTACTGTGTTATAAAACTGCACTAAACAATTTTCCTTTTTTTAGTCTGATTAAGATAAGTATTAATCGACCTCACGTGAGGTCGATTAATATGTGAAAATTAATAACGAAAAAATTTTCTTATAAACAGTAAGTTATATCCAAAATTTAAAAACCTTCTACGGTCTTAGTGATACGAGTGTCTTATCACTAAGTCACCTCTGTCCTCATTTTGACACTACTGCTCTCCACTTTCCACCGAATCTTGAGGCATTGCGGAACTCAGCTCAGCGCCACTCTTATGCCTCGTTACCGGAGCAGGAAAATGAAAATATTAAATATTTTATGTCCTCGAGTGGGAATCGATTCCACGCGTCACGCTTACAGTCCCATATTTGTGCCCCTGCGCCATGACCTTTGTCATATAACTTTATACCCGAAACAAAAATAAATAAATAAAATATATGTAATATGTTCTATTTTAATGATACCTGCAGCACATCGTTTCCAAAAAATAGAGCCGAATTGGGCAATCGAACTTCCTTTTTCCTTCACTAAAGTCCAAGGTCTATAAGAGAGTAATTAAAAACAATATTCCCGCGAACTCGTTAACCCTGCCATCCAAATTTAAAAGACTGCCATCACTATTAGTCCGAGATCTGGCTGTTTTTTTTAATATGCCATTTCTGATTGAACGCTGAATTTTCGAGTGCTGAGTGGTGCTGTCGGCGCCACGCCGTGCTTTTAAATATATATGTATCTATAAGTTTTATCTGTACTTATATTAACATCTTCAAACAGCTTGATGTATCAGGAGATAGAGCTCATGCTTTTCGTTACTAGTTAACACTTGGTGATCTGATTCATATTCATCATACAAAATGAAAAGATTGTAATTAACTTCAGTTAAGATGCATAATTCTGTCACCACTCCTTAGTCTATAGCACTTTGATTTATTTAAAAACGTAAAAATTGCCTTGTCAAAATAAAGTGTTATATGTTGTAGTTATGAGTTGAGACGAAATCTCATATTGACAGGTTTATATATTGTATATATTATATGTATGTATGGTTACAAGAGATGATAATGAGATCTTCTATAGAATAGATTATACATGATATTTCTGGTTTCTTCAACTTTTTCTATTAAATTTTTATTATATTCAAAGACACACAGTATTAAGTTCCGCAGCTCAACACCGCAAATTGGGATAATCTGCACTGGTGTAGTTGTCTTAGCACTAGGTTCGTTCTATCTACGCGAAGCTGAAAAACGACATAATATAATGTCTTTTAAAGTTGCTATTTAGTATTCGAAGTTGCGACCATTGTTTTCAAACTGTGCATATGGCAACAGCTTAGTTAGCTAAACATGAAATGCTGTTAGACAATATTAGCTTCATTGGTATGCGTGTAATAAAACTTAAAACGCTTCAACCAATTCTTTTCATCTAGATTTTCTTAAATCTGAAACACTTGGTTTGTTGGTTCGTTTTAACTATATTATATTTCACTATATTATAAATTATCTATTGTTAGCGTACTTGTATAAAAGAGGGTAGATTTAGGTGAAAACAATTATAAAAGCAGTAGAATTGTGTCAATCGGGGGACAGTTGCGTGTAAGTGACG
>DWAP01000558.1:0-20378 GCA_018230625.1 Heliconius eleuchia
TATCGACAGACAGACAGACAGACAAGAAATTAAAAAAATATATTTTTGCTTTCTTAATTTTTCCTTTTTAAGTGCCCTTCTATCCATTTCAGTCAAAGTTACTAAATGTATAGACAAAATATTTTTACTGTTTTATTATATATAGAGATAGAGATTATGATGTGTTTATATTTTTTATTTATGAACCGATTGAAATAAATTTTACGGGAAGTTTGCGGGAAATATAAAAGTGCACTGAAATCGGTTAAGACGTTTTTGAGATTAGCGTGAACAAACGCACGGGCGTATATATATTCGTGTATATATACGCCCGTAATATATATTCTAAAGAGAGTCCGATTTATTTTTTCATATTTTTATCTAATTAAATCAATAATATGTTAGTGTATAACTAATATGGTACTACACAATATCTATACAAAATTCGTGTGCCTACAAGTCTCAAATTGATTATATAATGGGAAATGGTGGTAACGTGATCCCCTAAGGTATTGTGGGCTCTTTTATATTTATAATTAAAAATTACAGTTTCTCGTGAAATTTAATATTTTATTTCAACGCACTAGTAGCTATTAAATTTACATCTAAGGATTTGCATCTAAGAAGACTATTTGAAATGTGAATTGCTGATTAAATATTGCGTGCTTAAATGATTCCTTGCCTTTCTGGCCCAATATTAACGAGCCTTACTACAATTATCGACGGTTATAATTACTTTTTTTATGAACACAATGCTGTAGCATTTCCTTTTTTAATGTCCACCGAACGCCACGTATAAATTGGTTATGAAATATGAATGTATAAATCTAAACTATCAATACTTAACGTAAGTAAGATGTTATAAAAATAATTATTTCTTAAACAACATTGTTGTTATTCTGTAGCAAAAAATGTAATACTATAATGATTTGCAACAAAAATATTTATATTATTTTGGTTATTATTTTGAATACGATCTGTTCAGTAGTCTTGATTTTTATTAGAAACAAACTACAAATAAGCTAATAGAGCATTCTTTTCTTTTATAGTCTGATAGAATAATACTAAAATAGTGACAGTGACAGAATTTTTGGTGAAAATAATACGCTGTAACTTGTCAATAGTAAAGTATGAAATGCAATTGAAGGCTTTACTGCCGCACGACAATAATAATTTTGCTTGTTTGTTAGGAACGTATATATTATATAAGGGCAATGGTTATCTTCACGGACCACAAGTGCCTTTCTCATATTATTAAAAAAAAATGCGCGAAAATTTGTCATAATAATTAAAAACTTCATAAAATAATATTTGTTGCTCAAATATTTTTTGCTCAAAAGTTTTTTTTATTTGATAATACGTATTGTGAAAAATATTTTGCAATAGTCAACAAACAAGTCGCAAATAAGATGAAGTAAAACATTTAAACGTCACTTGATATCCACTGCCACAATAGCAACTTAAGGTAGGTCAGTTCCAATTGAGTTGAACAAATGTCCGTCGTGCGACGCGATGTCAGCTAGTTTGTGTGACTATAGTTTATATTTATGACTTATTTCAATTCACGATTCTTTTTAATGGGTTTTATAGACATTCAGTCGTGATTAGTTAATTTGAGGCCGGTCATGGCGCAGGAGCACAAAGTATGACTGTAACATCGACTGGTTGTGGGTTCGATCCCCACTCGAGGAAGTGAAATATTTACTAACATTTATATTTTTATTTCTTCGCTCTGGTATCGAGACAAAACGCGGTGTGGCAAAAGCGGTATGGAAGAAAAAACTAAAAATTTAAATTAATAAAATTAAATGTTTTAGACATAAATAAAAAATATTCCATTTTCTATTTTTATAATAATAGTACAAGTACAGTGTTTTGAAAGGTTAATTATTTGGCCATTAGAGGCCAGTCGCGGCGAGGGGACACAAAGTGTGACTGTAAACGCTTTTTGGTTGTGGGTTCAAGCCACACTAGAGGAAATCAGATATTTACTTATATTTATATTTCCATTTCTTCGCTCTGGTGTCGAGGCAACGCGCGGCGATGAGTTCTGCCATTTAACACGCAATGCTCGCAGAATTCGGTGGAAAGTGGGGAACAGAGTGTCTTAATACTATGTTCCCATTGGCATACAGTGTGAAGCTGATTTATTTTTATTTAATTATTTGGCAATCTACATATGTCCTTTACCCACACATATTTCAATGGAATGGAATAGGAATAATCAAGATGAAAAATTAAAATTATATAAAAAATTTTAGAAAAAAAATTATATAAAATCATACCCCCATCATGGTGACTAACATAGAAATAATATAAAAAATTTTTGATGGTGTATTTGGCCAGTATTGATGGAAAAAATGTATAAATTAAATGTTAATATTTTGCAATTGCATAGACTTCAAAAAGAAATGTAAATTTGTGTTTGCTTTTAATTTATAATATCATAATATCATTTAAAACTACATAAGAATAATTACATTTTTAACTTTAAAATGTAATTATTTGGGGCTGTTGAGATGCAGTACCACAACATTTGACTGTAAACTGACATTTGGGGGTTTAATTCCCATTGGGATAATGAATTATTTTAATTTTATGAATCAAGACAGCTGAAGCGCACTGTTGAAGTTTACCACTCACAACACAATGACGGGCCGTGTCACTGTGAGTAGTATTTTTACAGTAGTTCAATTAAGACGTAGTACATAAAATTATACTAGGGCAATAAAAACAATATAGGACTTTCATGCATATATGATTAAATGCTTCATAAATGAAGAATAGTAAGACCTAATAATAACTAGGTTTTTATTAAATAGTTTCAATTTTTTTTTAATTTACATTTTAACATGTTCATTGTATTTTAGATAGTATTATTCTTTAATGTAGTAGAGCTTGCTATACTTTACTAAAAAAATTCTTATGCTAAGGTTTATTTTAAAAAACTTATTTTAGTTTATTATACTACTTTACATGGATATAAAAAGACTGAACAAACAATGATTTCAAGTATTTAATATTCATTTGCTTTAAATCTTATGCTTATTTTAAATATCAACCTAAATTAACCTAATTTTTCATTACCATAGTTGTACAGCTGGTTGAAATTCAATAGGATTTTAGCATGAAAGGTTGGAATATTACAATTTTAGAATATTTTAAATACAACAGTTAAAGTGGTTGTAGATGTAATTTCATACACTACTAGTAACCACATTCATTTTGTTTATAATGTATTAATAATATATTTATTAAAATAAAAGCACAGCATACGCTGTGATGTTTTGACAGCTTTTATTTCTCTACTGAATATAACTTTAAATACAAAAATCTAAAGAATAATACTATATACTTATACGTTTATATTGCATTGATGAAAACATCTTTTTATAAATGATAAGTATATAAAGATGTATGCCACTTGATTTAAGATTCAGCAAGTCACTAATGACTAAGTGAAACCAACTTTCACTCATGTCAAACAGCAGTTGAATTAACCCAATAATATAAAGCAAATAATATGAAGTAACAATGAAAAAAACATATAAAGTAAATAAAGAAATAAGGAAAACGTAAAATGTTCCCATTTGACAGATCAACACAACCATGTGTACTACAATTAGAAGATATACATATAAACACAATCGACTGGCATGTGTATAACACGGCAGCGTAGGCCGATAAGAATATTATGAGAAACAGTAACAATAAAATGTATGATGAACTCAATAAAGTAGCAATTACGTGAAAACCTTAAAGATAATCTTACCAGAGTGTCCTGATCGCCAAGTTCACGATAATAAGATTCACTGCTCCCTCTTCTGCTGCTTATACACATGGCTTTTCTAAGCATGCTCGAAAGCATCGTACAAAATCCACATTGTTGCATAGTTACTACTTTACGAAGCGAATAAACGATTCGAGTATAAGTTAGAAACTGCGGAAACCAGCAGCGAAATTTATTTCATTCACCACAACAAAGCGCACTAGGTTTTCAAAATTCTACATTTTTAAATCAATGATCAATTCAAAATACTTTATAAAGCTAACGGCATCGTTTGTATCTCATAGTTTTAAAAAAAAAATGTTTTAGTTAATATAAATCGGGACAGTTGTGATAGCACGCGGCAAGCGGGATGATAGCTGGCGAATAACTACGGTACTACACGCAACCAGCTGCCGTACGGCACGACAACGAACAAGCTAAGTAGCATGAGCGCGCGCTACTCTCTTGCGACGGCGCATCAACACACTTGCGTAAATGTAATATATTACTTATTATATCATTTATATAATAATTATTTTTATGTCTAAGTAGAAAATAAAAATATTTAAGAAAAATTTATGAAAAAATCGTATTTAGATTCAAAATATTACCTACTATGAATTAGGCATAAATATTTGTCTACGAAGCTTCTAAATAAGTAAAAATATTCTTCATCTAATTATTTAAAAAATTGGATACGGATTAAGTTATAAAATTAATAAATTATATAAAATTGCAGTCGCAGTTTATTAATTACCTACTTTTTAAATGTTTAGAATTTAGATTTTAAAAAGGCTTAATGTGTTGCTGTTGTTAATAAAACTTGATTTTGATATTTTACATAACTAAAATAAGCTAAATATATAAAATCATGAAAGTTATTAAATTATTTATATACATATTTCATTAAATTATTTATATATATATTTTCAGATCGTAAAAACATTAAGTTGTAAAAATTCGATAAATTTATATGAATTATGTTTCTTTTCCTTGATTTTTTAAGTCATATTCTTTCAGATGTAAATACATTAAAATAGTAATTTAAGAAATATATACATACGTTACTTACACGTTACAATAAGAAAAATTATGTTATTCTAAAAAAAAAATACATGAAATAAATAATTAAGACGAGAACCACTAAATAAATGTCAATGTCATATAATAAGTTTAAATAAAACTATAATAATAAAAAAAAATACTATACTAAAATTTTATTACAAGAAACTATAAAGATAAGTTTTATTAGATTTTTTAAATAGTAACACCGAAATAAAAGTAATAATTGCTAAAGACTTATTAATGTCTTAGTTCTTTTTTTTCATAATAGATGGCGCTAATAGTTGGCTAGTTATGTTAAGAGGTGGCGCCGTTTCTAAAAGATCTAATTTACGCTGTGATAAGGCAAAATTACATATTCATATTTTATATACAAATATAGAAAACAGAAATCAGATATTTTATAAATATTTATTTAAACAGGTGGCAAAATTTATTAACAATAAAACAAACTTATATTTATAAAAACCATAACCGCTAAATATACCTATATTGTCAAAGTGTTGAACGAGGTTCATTATATGCCCTTTGGGTGTGCTGTAGACTGTAGAGTATAATCAATAATGTTCTTTGTTTAACACTTTGACGTCGAAACAAAATGCTGTTTATTTTGAAATTTTCTACAAAGTGCATTATCCCTTTAAGGATCAAATTTCAAAATTAAGTACGTGATGTTTCTAACATAAGTTTCATGATATTTTGTTGACTTGTTTAAAAGCGGATGTTACATTAGAAGTTTCATTAAAAAGTTTAAACTTTAGACTAAGTCTATAAACATTTTTACTTTGTTTCTAAATAAATATTTATTGTATTGGAATTGGTGTCTTATGATTTTGCTTTCCTGGATTTTCTCATTATTCTGGCAGTAAATTAACCTTTTCGTAATAATTATATTTTGTATCGATATTCAATGCAACGAAAACATATCTATTGTTAAATGTTATACTTGTTTTTATAAAAAAAAATAAGCTTTTCTTTGCATCCTGCAAATAGCAGGGTAGGCAAAGTGAATCTAGTGTTAAGACCCTCCGTTCCTTACTTTCCATCGAATTTTTCTAGAAATGGAAAATATTAGAAAATAATAATTCATTCCCTGGAGTGGAGATCTAACCTACAACTGTAGTAGTAAGGTAAGCCACGGACACAAAAACCAAACAAGTGCATTTGTTGGCAGCTCTTAGTATATTTTGTTAATTTTCTGTCATTAAGTTAGAGTCACCTACTTTTTTTAATTTGTAATGGCTGACATTGATGTTAATATTTTTTTTAATATTTAGTAATTATATTTCTATACGTACAATGAAATCATTACGGATCGACGATCGGATACAAAATGTTATTGGCGGTCTTTATTAATTAACCCAAACCAAAGATTTTTAATTTATCTATTTGTCTGTTATCAGTACGTTTGTTCACGCTAATCTCAGAATCTTGTACTTAATTACTTAGTTCGACAAATTTGCTAATTGCTATAATAGTTATTTTATACAATTGTTTTACTGAATTGACTGAATCATTAGCTTTCAATTTGTATGATGATAAAAAATACCGAGATGTCAAGTTTAGGATCGGAAATTTCCCGCGTAAGGAGTTACGCGAAAAACAGCGCTTGCCGTGCACGTGTTCTTACCGCCTGCCTATTTGGTCGAGATCCCAGTGCTTAAATCTGCAGGTATCTGTTTTTTTAATGAAACTTATTTATAAGAATGACTTATTTTTTTTACATGATAGTAGAAAATAGTGTTGCAATCACCTTTAATTAAATTTACGGTAATGTGTTTTTGGTACATGATGCTTTTAAGGCAGTTTTTGCTGTCTATTCAAAAATACGTATTTTTGCATTTAAAAAGTCCTGACACCGACGATATGTACATATTTATTACTTATTCAAAATCCATTATTTTTAGAATCCGTCGTTGTGAAATTATTAGTGACAAAAATTTAATTAAAAAATATGTCTATATGTCTTAGTGCGTGGAATAATCTATGAAGAGCGGGACTATGCCTGTCCCGTTCAGAACATTTAATTTTGGGCTTAAAATCAGGATCCGCCAACATCAGGACGTCTGACAATGCTTATTGTAAGACATGAATTATTTTAAAGAAAATTGGTAAAAAATTATGAAAATAATATATATTAATTTATAGAAAACGAGTAAATTGAAATGTTTAAGTGTTCTAGCATCTAATAATAAAATATACATTATTCTGGTAACAAAATAAAAAAAGACGATATAACAACAAATTTTATTTCACTTCAGAACAAATAAAAAATAAAAAAATGAACTTTGCAAAATGCATATATAACAACAACACTTAGTCACTTCATATAATAACAACGCAAATAGTTACTTGGCTTTTATACAACTAGACAACAACTTAAACGGCTTGATTTTAAATTTAATTAATTTCAAAGTTTACTTCTACCTCGTCTCCATATATTACCACAAAACTATTGCAATATTTTATTAACCGTAGTCTGTAACATACAATACAATTAAGCGCGAGGTAAACTAAGAAATTGGGTTAATCTCATACGCACGTCTTACATATGTATAATTTTCATCCAAAATATAAGTATTATAAGTACTTTAATTTTTAGCACTATATTACTTAATAAGCAAAGTAGTAAACAATAAAATTAGTAAATATTTAACAAATATCATAATCGCAATGAACTCGCCGTAATATTTACTGGAAAGTGGTAGGAGAAATGCTCAGTATATAGAATTTTTTTTGTTCATTCATCATGTGTATATTTCAATTAGGGGATCTGTAATATGTGAGAAGTTCAACAAAAAAGTTTTATGGTTTTCCATTTGGCGGGTTGAAGAACTCCCAATGGTGGTGATGAATTGTACGGCTGTCGTTTAAGCCAAACATGATAAGACCTGCTATCAGTACGAGAAAAATTACCATTGCCATTTGTACGTCCCTTTTATCTTCTGTTCCATTTATATACGACATAAATAAATTAAAAATATTCCTAAATGTTCTGCTTATAGAAGTTTGGCAAACTCGAAGAAACTGTGCACCAGCTTCAGTAATTGAGGGCTCTTGAGGTTTTATTGGAGGCACACGTCTTGGCGAAGGTCTTAATTTTCCGTCATCAGAACTGGATTCACTGTGCAAAATAGCAGGTTTTCTTTTCGATCGCCTAGGCGGTGGAGGTGTTGGGCGTTGTCCTTCCAGTTCGGTAGAATACCGATCTCTAAATGATCTAGTTTGCGTAGTTGTAGCTGTCGTAATGTCTTGCAGATAAGAGTACAATAAAGGCGTTAAATCTGGAGGAGGGGGTCTCTGTGGGGGAGAAGTTTCTTCAATATTTTCGTGTAGAGTAGGAGGTGGTGGTGCTGGCGGTGGTGTTTGCTTAGTTTCAGCAATAGTACTCGTTTCAACTTTGACTTCAGGTTGAGACGTTTCTGTTTGAGTCTCTTCTTCTCTGCTTACTGGTCTCACAGGTTCACCTGGCTCCGAACCATGAAAAGCTGGAGGTATAATGTTTGTAGATATTTCAGCAAATTTTTTTACAATTTCATCTATTACTGTTTGAGAGAAATCAATTCCGCTTACAGAAATATGCCCTGATTTTGAATCTAATTCGTTTACGTTTAATGTCATGCCTTCAATATCAGACACAAGTATTTTAGTAGCTTGTAACTCAGAAACATTGAGTCGCCCTACGTCTAAGTCTTTTACTTGAAGTCGTTGCGTCGTTAAACTGTCTAACTGTGCATCTTTTTTAATATCTTCTGATCTTTCCAGAGAAAAGTGAGTATCTTGGGCCCTTATATTCTTAGCACTCGTACTTGGCGTTTTGGTTTTTGGAAGAGGTGGCACATCTGGGACTTGAGAATCATCTATATCTATATGTTGAACGGTCAATGATGCTTCTGTTAAAATTTCTTGTCTTTCATTTATTCTTGTTGGACTTGAAACTCTTTTTTCCACTAATATCACTGTTGGAGAAGATCTTCCAATACTTGATATTTTAGGATCTGATAGCTTTAATGATTTGTCAGATCTTGACGTAGTACGTGAAATCTGTCGTGGTTCAGTAGATTTTTCGTGAAATTTACCTAATATTGGCTCTTCATCAATGATATCTCGCAAAGAACTGGACATTGATATATCAAAATTTTCATCCATTCCTAATTCGAAATCTATATCATCTGGCATTGGATCAGTTTGTGTTGAAACCTCAATTTCCACTACTTCTTGTGACCTAAAACTATGCGCATGTAAGCCTTCCATAGAAGATTCAATAAGTGAATTGGATTGATGCGTTGAAGGTTCATCACAGTCTTTTTGTCGTTTTGGTCCCCTAGGCGGTCGTGGAGGAGGAGGCAGAGGTCTATCTTTCATCTTTTTTACAACTTCACCAGATTGTAATATTTTATGTACTTCTTCGTTACGAGGATCGTCAATTTCTACATATTGTGTAGTATCTCCATCTGTAGAAGTTTTCGTGTAGCTATTTAATGTCATAAGGCTTGTTGAAGACTTCTTTCTTGGTGGCCGATTAGGCATGGATGTTTTAGTTCCTGTAACTGTGTAGTATTTTCTTTCTGAGCTATTACTTTTACGTGCCCTCATAGGTGGCGTTTTGCTCTTTGAACGTCTGGATATCTTGCTGGGTAAATATTGCCCTTTGTCAACTGTGGCATATCCTGGACTTTCGTCACGTAGACTGTTTTCAACTTCCATATCTGCTTCATTTGTAGGTGAAATTTGAGCGTCAAGAATTAAAGATTCAGCACCATGGGATGTTCTATCGTCGTCACATAAGGATGTTGCTCTAGAGCTTCTTGAACGAGTACGTCTTGGGGGTAATGGACTGGTTTCTGTCATTGGTATCTCGGCTATCGGTACTATATACTCATGTTGAGTTCTATAGACAATAATCTGCAAAATTGTAAAAAAAGTGTATTTAATTTTTTTATATACAATTTTAATATTTCAATCTATATTAATTTTAAATTATTATTTTAATTAAAATTTTAATATTTTTTATGTTAATAGACTTACGTAAATCGTTAATTTCTTATAAATATTTGAGTAGATACTCAGACAGCATATAGACAAACATAAATAGCATTAATTGTACTCTAACATAATTAGAATAATCAATTTTGTAATTTTGTAAGATAAAGAAAGTTAAAATTAGTCTAAATCATTTACAAATCTATAAACATACAATAAAACTGTAGCTTATTGCTGTCTGTACATGGGAAATATTTAAGAAAATTTATTATTGGGTTCTATTACGTTTATTAATTTAATAGTACTCTAAACACAATATTTTTTTTAAAATGTTGTCCGTATGTTTGTGCGCTTGTGCATGCTAATCTCAGAAACGGCTTAACTGATTTGAATGAAATCGGTTCATAAAAAAATAAAATAAAGTATTGCATGTGCCAATATCGTTACGAAATGTTTTATTGAAATAGCTAAAACTTTAGTATTCAATGTATGGTACAAATTATGTTTTTATATTATGAACATAATTCAGATGAGAAAATAAATACTTGTTTAGTTAAAGCGGGCGAAGCCACGAGCGGGTCGCTAATTAAGAAATGTACATTTTACACGAACCATATCAAGTTACTTTTGAGCCCTTCATAATTATCAATACTAATAAATTGTTTACCAAAAGTAATGATATCCCATAAAAAATATAAATGTGAAATGATAAGTTAAAAGTTAACTAATGCATCGTTCTCGACTTCACCGGCAAAAGAATGAGAGATATATAAGTTCCGAGTTTTGTGGGCACTCGGAATAAAATTCAACCTCTAAATTTGACCACACCAAATATCAAACTCGTAGTCCAGTTCAAGCTAAAAGTTCATTAACTTACAAATACAATTAAGCCTTTACGTAAAAAATCTCGAGTGTAACTTAGATCTTAAATTTTATGCCGAGTGCACACAGCTCTAGGCACCCCTATATATCTCCCATTCTTTTGTCGTTGAAGACGATGATGCATTACATAACTTTTACTTGGCTCTCATTTCTGAATTGTATTTTTGATGAGATATTATAAGAAAATTTAAAATATTTTTTCAAATTTATCAGCCAATAAGTTAAAAAGTTATATAATTATGTTTATATTACTACATTATTAATACTGTGAAAAGCATGTTAAGAGATTACAAAATATGTTATTTTAAATTAACAATCGGCATTCATCATATATTCAGTATTGAATTAAACTGGGTCAACTATACGATGACGACAGTCGTCTAAAAATACAATTCGCTTTCCGTCCAAAAGTTAGATATCTGCTGGACATCTGCCAGTATCAGTATGTATAATTCACCACGCCGATTTAAACTAAAACTTCTATTCTTCATAACAAATATCCTATTTTTTACGACATGTTCCTTGCAATTTTTTTGAATTGTAAATATTGTACTAGATAAATTTATTACCAAATGACAAAATGTAAAATGTGTGTTTTATGATTAGAACTTTATGATTTTGGCTGAGTTATATATAATTTATTATGGTACATGATTCAGTCTATCCGTACATATCACCTAGTATATATATTTTTATTAATAAAAATCCATAGTACAAGGGCACAAAACGTGCTAGGAAATGAAAAAAATTATTATCAATAGCACGCTTGAAGAAATATTAAATTTTTCATTTCCAAGCTCTGACAAGGAGGCAATAAACGCTGTATTGAGTTCCACCACACGAGGCGCAATGTCTTCGGAATTCGGAAAGTAGGGAACGGAAGTGTCTTAATGGAAACGGTAAGACAAGTGTCTTACCGTTTCTATTAAGACACTAGGTTACCAGGTTCTAAAAAAATATAGCAATGGTACTAATACTTACATCTTCAATTTGTTCTTGTGGAGCTTGCCATGTTTCAGTTGAAGTAAAGTTATTAACATCGCTTAGAGACGAATGCTTAGCGATATTTTTGTTTAAAGTCTTTTTCTTTCTCTTTGGCGGCATTGGGAGTGTTTGAGATTGAATTGGTATGCTGTCGGGGTATTCTATAACATCATCATTTGCATATTCATGTATTGAATGAAGATCCGTAGAAGGTCTAATATCATGTGCTGATTTATTCAAATCGTTTTCACTATAGTCTAAATCTTCGTTAACATGCTTATCAAAGTTATTTAAAGGATCATTTGATAATCTTAAGTCTACCTCGCTAAATTGCATACTTGCATTCATACTATCATCTATAAATTTTATCGATTCAGAATCTTTTTTCTTTCGTTTAGCTCTTGAGGGCCTTACTGGGGGAAATGTGTAATACCCGTCATCTCTTTCGTTTATGTCTTCAGCTGAATAAGCCATATCTTGTTTACTTTCAATAATTAAATCTGGATCTTCATCTTCATCGTTAGCATAAACATTTTCACTGCTTATTCTTGTAACACTTCCCATATCAGCGAGAATATTTTTTGGAATATTAAATGCTTGTCGTATTTCATCACTTAAGTATTCTCGTACTTGAATATTTTCGTGAGAAATTCCTCTCGGTCGTACAAAAAATTCGTCATTATTAATTTCGTTTATATGTGTGTTTTCTTGCTTAGCAGGAGTTGAGGTGGATGATATTTCATTGTAGTTAGGTTTGACTTCATCGTCATTTGCATATTCTTGTTCTAATTTGTCAAAGTCGTACGTAGTACTAAAGTCTTGTCGCACGTCTACATCGTTGTTGTAATTGGCTTCTCTGTCTACAGTTCCATACTCTCGAGGTTCTTCAGGACTGTCTGGTATATAAGTAGAAGGCTCACCATGTTTTTTATCTCTTACTCTGGTAAATGTAAAAGTTGGTGGTGGTGTTTCCTCTCTGTTTAATGTAGGTGAAGATGATGTTTTTTCCATCTGAGATTTTTTCTTTCGACCGAATAACCTCGGATAGGTTTTGACTTCGAAATCTACACTAGCTACATTTTGTATATCCGATGTTGACTCAGATTTATAGCTTTCAGTTTTAATATCTTTTTTTCTGCCGATACTGGGAAAGCTAATTTTAGGTCTTTCGGGCATTTTGAACTTTGGCAAATCCGGAACATTAAATTTTGGTCGTTCGGGAAAACTAAATTTTTTACGGTCTTTCATAGACAGTTTTCCAGTCAAATTGATCGATTTAAATTTAGGCCTTTCAGGTAAACTAAATTTCCGTCTATCTGGTAATGAAAATTTAGGACGTTCTGGCATTTTAAATTTGGGACGATCAGGAAAATTAATTTTTGAACGTTCGGGTAAACTAAATTGCTTATTTTTTAAATTGTGTAGTTTAGTTTTAAGCTTGCCAGCTTGTGATTTTAATTTGCATGTTCCTTCTTTAATGCGTTGTTGTATTTTATTTTCAGTATTTTCTGAATTTTTACTTCGACTACTTCGTTTCAAAGGCAAATTTTCTAAAGCTGAAGAATCAACTTGACTTGTACTAATTTCACATTCAGTCCTTGAAGCTGTAGAAGGAGTATTAACAAAGAAACGTTCTTCAATATCCTTTTGCAATATTTCAGCACTTATTAGCTCTTCCCTCTTTTTTGTATCAATGTGTTCTCTTTCATTTATTTCCTCTTCTTCATCTGAAATATTACGTAAATACTTGCGTTCTAAAGACGTTGTGCTTGATAATTCTTCATCAGTCTTAACCATGTTTGGTCTTTTATCAATACTCGGTGCCGTGTATATTATATTTGGAGGTGGCTTATCTATTATTTCATATTCATGATCACTGAAATAGACAACAAATAAATTATAAACCACCGAAAGAAATATATCTTATGAATAAAAACTATCGCTTCAACTTGCTATTTATATTTCGCTAGGCAAAAAATCCACATATCATTGCAGAAATAAAAATAAAATCGCCTTTTTTTATGATTAAAGTACAAAAGATATTATATACATATTTATATAATTTCACCCACACATGTTTCTGAAGTCATAATTAGGCCAACGGTTGGCGCTCGTTTTAGCCGCAGCAATCGCCGGGCAGAATACAATTATATGATTTTAAAATTATTTAACTTGCCGTACTTCATATTTTTAATTACATACATGTAATTAAAAATATGAATAAATATACACACTTATAATTCTGTATACTTTACCTTATATTTGAAATAATATTGTTAGCACGTGAAGTTGGTCTGGTACCGATAGGATTACTTCTTTCCGGTAATAACGAATCACACTGAAAAAATTGACATGCACACCGTACTTCCGGCGTATACAATTGAACACTGCCTTCTCTTGTGGGTCTTATAGGTTTCTCTAAAGGGGTCCCGCCTTCGGATGTCCATCGACGCAATTTACTCATAACTATCATCCACTCAAATGCTTATACCCGAGGCATAGTTATTTAAAAAATACTATACTATCCAAAAAAAATTGTAAAACAGTAACTATTTATTAACACTACATTTTAAACCAGTTAGCAAATGAACTAATTGCCTAGCGTGAAAGCAACTGCGAGCGCTGATCACTGATGACAATTTTAAAGAGCTTACTCGATGTGCAGGAAGACGTGTCAGACAGGTCTATATTTATCAGACGTACATAAGCAAGAGTTCGCTTTGCATTTAAAACGCGATCGTTATGTCATTGTTACGTAGGCTAGTGACAATAATAAAAAATAATAATGAACTTTAAAAAAACTTAATAGGAAATTTTACCTGTTGGGTCGAGACCAATCTTTATCGACATCAGATTTTTTTCTTTCAATATTAATAGGACTAGGAGTTGGTGAAGTTTCTATGGGTATGGTAGTTGAATGGTCAATACTATTGTCATCATCTATTATCTCAGTAATGGTAATATTTGGTGAATCATTGTTATGTCTTGTATCATCTTTTTGGTTTTGGAATATTTCTTCTACGTTTGCTTCTTCGGAATCCATTTCTTCATCTAGTAATGTAGCCTCTTTATTCAAATCGTTTTTATGTAATTTTTCCATTATATATTCATCCGGTTTTAAAGATATATTATCATCACCAACTAAACTTGGGTCTTGGGAAGCAATTGATTTTCTTTCCACTAAGCTATCATTTTCTTTCAAAACATTTGCGTTAAGGGAAAACTGTTGAGAATTTTGTATATCTGGAGTTTCTTCAATATCTTCATAAATGTGTTCCTTTTTAGTTCTAGGTGGTGGTGTGTCTATAGTCATAGTTTTACTCATTTCATCAGAGTCACCTAATTTAATAGCACTAAATTTTTGTCTTCGAAGTGCTCCAGGTGAGTTTTTTAACTGTCTTATTTCTTGAATTTCTTCGTTTTTTTTCCGTTTAGTCATTGGTGACTTTTCATTATCACTTTTTTCTAACTTATGCATTGTTTTATCTGCTAAATGTTTTATTTTATTGACAAGTGGATGACAACATTTAGTCTTTTCTCTTACTTCGGTGACCCCAATATATTGTTGCTCAGGTAGGCGTCGTTTTAAAATTCCTTTTGGTGAAACATTTTTAGATTTTTCTGCTGGTGTCGATAAGTATTCACAGTTTTGACTAATAGACTGTGACATTTCGATATTGGATACTTTGTTTATGTCTTCATCAGAGTCTAAGGATATTTCCTTAGAAAAATTTGGTATGTGTACTCCTTCATCTTTTCCTTTTTCACTATGTTTACGACTGCTACCAGGAGATGAGTTTAAATTAAGTATTTTTTGCACACCGTGATCAACAGGTGAATGAGTCCTAGATTTTGAAACATCTCGCGACATACTTCTTCTTGGTGTTGTTTCTCTTATAATATCCTCTGCAGTTATTTCACCTTCTATTGGTGCTTTTAGGAGATGAGTCCAAGGATAACCACCTGCCTCACGATCTCTTTTCAAATCTTCCCATTGATATGTTTTTAACGGCACCGGTGGATTTTTTTTTTGAGTATCTGGTGACAATTCAGATTCCATATGTTTAGTTATATTTTTTAATACACTACTTATAAGTACGATTATGATGTCAGAACAGATAACTTTAAAAGTAACTTTCGTTATTATTTTATCCTATGTTCACCAAGACCCCGCAAAAATAGTCGTTAAACTAAAAACACAACATTTCGTTTCTAGCTGAGAATCTGCTACTGAAAACAAGATGTATTTGCGTGGGTTAGGGTGAAAATAGGTGTGAATAAGTTGTATATTATGATCACTTTCCTAAATTATTTTGGACCAGTTATGTGGGTTTACCTTGACGTGTATAGACAACATTAAACACATCCTTTCTTCACCATTACTTATATTTATTGTTTGTATTTACTTAGGGCACTGTACATTTATTCTACATAAAAAAACTGTTTGTAGTCGGTACAAAATCCCCGATCAACTGGACGCCTCGTCGTGGTCCGAGCGAGCGTTCTAAATATAAAATTGAGCGTGAGCTTATTTTTGGTAATCATTTCACGTCATCAACGAAAATTCAAGGTAGTATTTTCAGTGCAAGCTGTGAAAAAATATAGTTATATCTTTATTCAGTTGACATCAAATTATCTATTTTGCAATTTTTTTCTTTGAACTTTTTCTAAATGGATAGAATTATGTAATTATAACTCGGATAAAGTCTAATTTCTTATACTATATTAATTCTCGTGAGTCAAATCTATCAATCAAATAAATATTTTTTATGCATAAGAATGCAGAATTAACCTCTAGATTATCCTTGAAAATTACTCAAAGTACCTACAAGTTATTTAATGTACAAATTTAAAAAGTAACATAAGGATAGAAGGATACTTAAATATTAATACTCCGCTTGTCTGTCAACATGATATCAAATGTCCAGATCTACAGCCCGAAAAAGAGAAAAATTAAACTAATATGTTAACACAATCACGAGATATAAACGTTTGTTTCATTTTTGTAACATATTGTACGAAATTCGCTGCGTAACAGTTTATATACTCGTTGGGTACCTACTTAATTATAAGTAAAAATCCGAATATAGGTAATTTATAGATAAAACGCAAGAAAAAACCATTACAAAGTTATATTTTATGTAAATGTCTTACTTTTAATCTTATATAACTTGTACTTCCCTGCTGACCAATAATTAGCACTCGGTGGGCGAGTCCGATTCGATTCGATTTTATTTAATCCAACACACGCCGTTACCACTAACTGAAGATCGAGAGTACCTTGGATTAAAAACACTATTATTATTTAAATATAATATAAACAATTTTATTTCAGACATTTTAATGACTCACCTTCATAGTTAATTTATTGAAAGAAAATGTCTAAAAAGAATTATTTTTATGTTCTGCAATATATTTTGATATTAAGAATATTTAAAAACGTTAATGTAAATAATTAATATAATCGATATGATACTAAAGTTTTTTTTTCCAAAATAACATTCTATTAAATTAATCTAACCTCTATAGATCTTAGTTATTTACCAATGTTCTGTATAAAATATTGCCATACTAAAATAAATTGAAGAATATTGAAATGAGCAAATATTTTTTTATAGAAAATATTTTTTCCTGTGGGTAATTCTTTTGAGTAGGTACGTGAAGGCCATCCACACCATTTTAAACACTTAATTGTTTGAATTACCATTTATTACAACATGTAGACAGTTTTTCACAATAAAAAAACGAAGATTTTAATAGCTTAGGCAAAAGGATATGGTGTTGAGAAATGTAACTATTGAAAATTTCATTTTAAGTTTTTCTATTGAAACAGTGTGAAACAGACATTATTGAGAGCAATCATTAAACATCATATTTAATTTACATTCTTATTTTGAATAATATATTAATTCATTAAGAAAAGCCACTATTAAGTATAAATAGATATTAGTGCAAATTTGTTATCCAACCATATCCATGATCATTATTTAACACAATTTCCTTTTCGGTATGAAATTTGGAAGTCTATTGTATGAAGTAGGTACTATTATAATCAAGTACTATAATAAATTAGTGAATAAAAAAATCTTTTTTGTATTCTTGATTACTGCGAAGTAAAAGGCTGGTGTCCCCCGGTCTTATTAAATTAATGCTTTATTCCACCCGAGCAAGTTTCAAGTTCTGTGAGATTTATTTCAGCTTTGCGCTGTATTTCGCATATAGCAGAGTGGGCAGAGGGAATTTAAGTTAGTGATAAGACGTTCCATAACCCACTTTCCGATTTTTGGTGGCATTGCGTGTTGAGTGGCGGAACTCAAAGCTTCATACCAGAACGTAGAAATGAAAATGTTAATAAATAATAAGTCATTCCCCCTGGCTTCTAATTTTTTATAATTTGATTACAATTTATATAGAATTGAGTCAAAATTTATTAAAAAGAAAGAAACAATGATTTGGACGGATACAGTAGGTACGAGTATAGTTGAAATAATTATTCAAACTGGAATTAATATATAAATTGTATGTTTTTACTAACCTCCTAAAAAGTACTTCCTTACAATAAACTCCCACTAGTTTCAATACATTCAATTTCTCATTAAAATAATGGCAGTGATTCGCAAATTTTACCAACTTCTGTGTAGGTATTAAGATTATATTTAATACATTGATATCATAATTACAGATTAATTTACCTACAGATATATTATAAGTAATACATAATTTAAATGTTCTTCATAATATCAAGAATTTTAATATATTAAGAATTACAAACTAAACAGAATGTTTTGATTTTTCACAACCCAATTATTACAAATTAAATTGTCATTGGAATTGTATATAGAAATGTGATATATTTAACATATTGGCATCTACATCATTTAAGATATTAATAATGACAGAATTATCTAGTAAATATTCTCTACTTTTTTTTCATATTTTAAATAGTAAATGCAAATGTACTATAACTAACCTCATTAAATAAATTCTAACTTTTCATTATATTTGTTTGGAATATCTTGAAAACCTAGACCATATTTAATGTAAGTATGTACATAAATAAAGCCTCCTACTACAACTATGCCATAAAGCTGATTTGTTGCTGACCAAGAGTTATTATTAATATAATATTTAGTTACTTATAAAGCGGTCCATACACGTTCTATATTATTTTGTAAACATATCGTATAAATGTCACTGAAACTTCAATATTGATTATGATTTTTAACAAACAAACGACTTCTTAAATTTCAACCGGATCCCATTATCTGAACTTAACCAAACTTTCATCAAACTAGCCTTGAAATGTATCTTTTCAAATAAATTTATTGAAATCGGTTGGCGAAATATTGAGTTATTCGTCCATTTGTCGCGCACATACTATATATAAAATTTAAGACGTATGTATGTGTTTGTGTAATGGTTACCATTGTCAATTATTTTATGTATAAGAATAAATTAAAATGAGCGTGTATTAACCGCTAAAGGCAGAACAAATAACTCCTTTACCTTTGTAACTGGGAAATAAAGAAATAAGCAAATATAATATTATATAATTATCTATCGCGTCCAGTTCAAGATATTTCATTTTAAACCTTAAATTGAAGCCGTACTGGCAAAAAACGACTAGTTAGATCTCTTTAAGTAAGTTATTTGTTAAATACGTGAGTGAACACATTCAATATGAAGATTCTCTTATCTTTTTAGTATTATATTAATTGTATTATATATAACATAATTTATTAAACATATGATTATTTGTTCTTACTTAAATTACGTACAGATATATACCGGAAGTCTTAAAATTATGGTAGATAAGTACGTATTGGAAATGCACATAACCTACTATTAAATGCAATAATAACGAAGCTATATATGATATTCTTATTGTATTCATAAATACTTATTTTAATATAACAATTGAAAGCTGAAATGCATCCGTAGCTAATCATACAATGTATACTAACGAGTTAATAAGATTTTCAATAATTATAACTAATTACATAACACATTGAATTTAAGATAGAGAGATATATCTTTTGATAATGCTCAACAGTATAAATTAAACTTTAAAAACTTTTATTAAGTTCTCCATACATAATATTTCAAGATAAGCACACCTTAGCTAATTTTACGTGACAGACTAATTAATATTCGAAGTCTTCAATTAAAATATCACAAAATGAGTATATATTCTTAATTATAAATATTAATCATTAATTATTCCTACCAATCTTTTCATCTAAAATTTTAGGTAACTCAGTTAAATAATAATAAAATAGATATTCATAATAAAATAAATGGACTTCATAGTAAAAGTAGTTTATGATCGTAGTTCATTTGTAAGTTAAGAAAATATTGATTGAATATTATCTTGATCCACTATCAATAAATTTGAAGTTAATATTCAACGAAATAAATTTATTTTCTTTAAACAAAACAACATAATTAAAAAAATATCTAACAACTTGTTTCTGTTTTTTCAAAACATATTTCTCATAAAAATTTACAACTTGATCTACGAATGAGGGACAATGAAAAGAGATTTTTTTTCCATAATATGTATCTACAAAAAAGTAATTTTTTAGAGGAACACACACCGCGAAGAATTAAATACATATTTGGAGAGTGAAATTAACACACATAAATCCATATTTTGAAATTATTAAATCGATAATACGAATATTTTTATAAATATATATATATATATATATATATATAT
>DWAP01000559.1:0-20373 GCA_018230625.1 Heliconius eleuchia
CTAGGTTTCCTCTGCCTACCCTACTGTGTGCGGGATACAGCGTGAAGCTGATTTAGTTATTTTTTAAAGTGTGTATAATTAATTACATACACACTTAGGAGACCAACATATTTTTTTAAGAAAACGTATAAAATTTGAAACTATTTGAAACTTCAGCAAACGTATAAAATTTTAACGTAGCCTTTTTTACCTAACCGATTCAAATGGCTCTACGTTGTATGTGATCAAACAGATTCAAGTACACTAGCATAGACGAGAAAAAATATCTATATGAAGCCGAACCTGGGTCCTATACCAAGCAGTGTATTGTTGTGAAGCACTTTCTAGCCCTTCTGTGCGATACTGGCAGTCTTACTTGAAACTTTAAGGCCGAATATGCTGACACCTGCATCTCCACTTCTTTAATATAAATGTTCTGGAAAACTGGTTATCAGAAATGGAGTTTTCCTAGTGGTTAACGACGACGACGATGATGAATTAAAACAGATTCTGTGCGGGGTGGAAAGAAACATTCCTGAAGGACGCCTCAAAAGAAAACATAAATTTTATTCAACACTGGTCAACGTTTGTATAAATTAAAAGGAAGCCCGTAAAATGGAAGTTTTATAAGTATTATCCAGAGCCACACTCGATTGAATATCTATATCATAAGTAGATAATGTCATGTCCAGACTAACTTCCAGACTGTCACCCTTGCTTCCAATAACCGCAGCCAAACGGTGGGTTGGGTAAACTAGACAATTGTCTAGTTTAACACGAATGACCATGGCGGAAGCCATACTGATGGTCGTTGATCAATCAGTGAATAGTTGATAATCCAGATAGACCAGGAGCTATTTACTATGCTTTCTACAACGTCAAAATATACTCTCTTGTCAAATGGCAACTCTAAAGTATAAGATTTTTGTCATACTTTCATAAGAACTGACAGAGAAAAGACTGAGTTCGAAGTTCGAATACGTTCAAATTTATATACTTTTTCTATAAAAATATTGTCATATTTCTGAGTGAGACAATTATACGGAAAAATGAAAATATTATATAAGGAAACGTAAAAATATTATACCATCTACCACATATTTTTTATAAATTTTATTTAATTTTTCTTTTTATTCTTATTCATACATATTCCCAATATTGTTTTAACTGTGGCTAAACTATGTAGTATTACCAAAGCGAGGAAGTATACTAATTTATTCTGTATGGGAAACGAAGTCATAACCGTCGCGTTTACAATCAGCTATGCCACTGCATTCTGACAGACTTAAACACACCCACATTTGAAACTGACGATTGTAGATATAAAAAAAGTAATAATTTTTTGTATAACTTGATTATAACTCAACAAAATCTATATTATATACTTACGCTTGTATAAACTTTTCTAATTGCATATAAAAGCTCTTTCTTCCGTCTCTATGAAAATCGATGGCATCACTCTCGAGATTGTTCAAGAGGTTTACATAATTTTTCCTCTCGCGCAACTCTTGAATGGAAGATTTATTCACGCCTTCATCACACAAATGGTCGTCTACACTCCGTTTGGCAAATGCTGGGTTCACTATAATTCTCCTGCAATAAAACATCAGAATATTAGTATTAAATGGCTTCATACTTTTCCTCTCATAGCAGATTAGGTAAACAGAACCTGGAGTTAATATATTTCCTCATTTATGGATTTAGTGACGCGCGTTAACGCCGCGCTCTGCCTTTTTAACAGAGTGAGGAAGTAAAAATAAATAGTTCCCCGAAATGGGAATTGAATCTATTATCATTGCGTTTACAGTTTTACGCTGTTCTACAACGACGACGGCTTCTATAAAAAAACTTACGTGTTACTATTATTAAATGGAATGGTAAATTTAAATAAAACACAAAGTTTATTTGTTTTGCTTATTCATATTATAATTAAAGGTGTTCCTAATGGAATTTTACACCACAACTATCCACTACAGCCAGATATATTCCAACACCGTCAGTTAGAATGTACCAAAGAATAAACATTAAATGTGAAAATTTCTGTATTAGATTTTAGAAATGTAAAATTAAATTAAATTACAACATCAGCTTCACGCTGTATCCCGACCACAGCAGGGTAAGCAGAGGGAGCCTAGTGTTAAAATACTCCGTTCCCTACTTACCGCCGAATTTTGGAGGCAATGCGTGTTGAGTTGCGGAACTCTACGCCGCGCTTTGCCTCGACGCCCGACTGAAGAAATGAAATATAAATTTTAATAAATATTTTATTTCCTCGAGTAGGGATCGAACCCACAACCAGTCGCGTTTACAGTCACAGTTTGTGCCCCTGCTCCACAACTACCCTCAATTTTAAAAATTTAATACCTTTTAAGCTAGTATCAAAGTAAAGGCAAAACTAGCTAAGCCATACTCATCCTTGGATATTCGTGATATTTAAAGATAAAAAAATGATAAAAGAATTTCATGAAAAGAACTATCCTCAAAGAATGTATTTTACATTCAGAAACCTGAAACTTTTCCGCAAAAACTTTGCAATTATCGTTCATAATTTTAGAAACGTTTACTTACTTGTGGTACGGCTTCTTAGAAAGAATTTTGCCATTTTCATCTAAGAAGTATATAAGTTTGGATACTCCGTCTCTGTTTTCAGCTGCATGGAGTTTATCGTATTTCTTGAAGAAATTGAAATATTTTGGGTCAGAAGGTAGCTCCCAGGCTAGAGCCGCGGTATTGCCAAACCATACTACATCACCAACTTGCAAGTAGCCGTGATTTTGAGTACAGAATACTATAAAGAAAAAAACTTTTTTTAGTTTCACGCTGCATCCTGCACAGCAGGGTAGGCAGAAGAAACCTGAGAACTTAGTGCTAAGACACGCCATTTCCATTAAGACACCTCCGCTCATAATTTTTTGTCTGAGAAAATTAAATATTTCATTTCCTCGAGTGGGAATCGAACCAACAACCTATCACGCTTACATTCACACGCTTGTGTACCAGCGCCACGACTGACCTCATTTTATCAAATTATTTTATGATTAAATTTTACCTTACATTCATTAGCTACTCAAAAGCTAAAAACATTTATTGTTAGCAAATCTACTTGCATAAAAGATATAATAAGAAAATCTATTGCATTCAATAAAATATTCATAGTTCTACGTACCCAATTGAAAGGAACTACCGTCAGGAAATATCAAATGCCGCTTCCTCCTTGAGAGTATTCTCAGAGAACTTTCCGGATCTTTGGTAGGGGCCTCCCTATTTTGGCCGGAAGCCGTTAAAACTACCTCCAGTAATAACAGCACAACGTTCAGTTTCACCATCATTTTGATAAGAAACTATATATAAGGAAAATTATTGAGTAGACTTAATTAAAATTATTATATCTACAAATTTTCCTTCTAAATGACAAACTATAACAAAATGTAGGAAATAATTCTAAGAAAAATGTTTAGATTTTATATATTCTGTTGGATTTTGCTAACTTATTGTTGTTATTTTCAACTTCGCACTCTATCCCGTAGCAGTGTAAACAGAGAAAGTAGGAACCTGATGATAAGATACTCCGTTCCTATTAACGAATATTTCTCGATCCTAATTGAAATTTACAACCGTCGCTTATGACGTTTCTTTATGAGTGAAACGGTAGAACAAGTTGATTGGCCTACTAGTTATGTTTGCTTATTTCCTATGACATACTGTTCTCCACTTTCCGCTTAAATTCGAGACAATTCAAAGATTCATTTCGCGAGTAGGAATTGAACTTACAAACATCGCGCCTACAATCAGAACTCAAAGACATAAATGGTTCATTCTATACTTATTTAGAAAACGTATAAAAATTTGAAAGTAGCGGAACTCGAACCAGCGCCTCCTGGAAACCGACCAGGGCTCTGACCGCTAAGCCATACGTTCTCATCAAGCTACGTCGCAATTTTTATACGCTTGTTACAACTTATTTATGTTGGTTGTTAGCATCTCTGTAGGGAGATTTTTACAAATTTTCACTACCCAAAGATAATTACTAAGAAATTTCGTCTGGCAAGAGAGAATGCTATTTATTTAAACTTTTTAACATTTTGAAAGTGTTATCAAACACTCAGGAAAGAAAAATACTTAATTAAAAAACGTATAAAAATTTTCACGTAGCGGGACTCGAACCCGCGCCTCCTGGAAACCGACCAGGTAAAATACTTATTTCTAAATAAGTATATTTCTTTCCTAAGTGTGGAATAATATTTAAAAATGTTAAAAATGGTTCATTCTATTTTTTAATAAAGAAAATAAATGTAGTATTTTGTTAAATTGATTCAAAATGAAACTAGAAAAAGCTTAAAAAGATAAGTGGCTTAGCCCGGAGGCTAAGACCTAAATCCTCCAGCAAATAGTGCAATCATTTGTATGGTAAGACCTAAGTAGATTTGGTTTCTTGATAGCTTATGTGGCCTCATTTTTAGGAATCACTCGCCAGTAAATTTTCAAAAGAAACGAATTAAAGAATTGTGATCTTGCGTTTGCGATTTTTCCTTCAGTTTTCAGATTTTTTTTGGTTTCAGTTAGAAAATATATAAAAAATTCTTTGTTGGCTGATAGACAACGTAAAGTGTAAATTACTACACTTAGAAAATTTTAATTAGGCTTGTTCATAAGTACATATATAGGTTCAGGAGTGTTTAAGAATTTATCGAAGGCTGTTGGGAAAAAAATATTTTTTTCATTGTTCAAATATCAACAAATTTACTCTTAATGTGTACGCATCAAAATTACGGGCGACAACTAGTACCTAATCTTTTAATCTGTTGTACAGTTATGACAAATGTTAAAATTACATCTTTTTTTATTTCACACTATATTCTCTCACACATGGCAGGGTAGACTGGGAGCCTGTGAACATAGAGTTAGGTAAGATACTCCGTTCCGTCGAGTGGCGGAGCTCAACACCATGCTTTGCCTCGTTACCATAGAGAAAAAAATAAAATATTAAATATTTAAGTTCCTCATTATATACTGAAATATATTTATATCTATATACTGTTTATAACGGAATTTACAAAGCTCAAAAAGCTTATACACAAAACCACTCCTAATATTTCAAGTATACGTTCGTATAATTTAACAGCTGTTGACATAAATGGTTCCTTAGTCATTTTGAATGCTGAAAATATTTTTTGGGTGATTTTTTCTCTACCATGTTTTTTTTTTCGTTAACAAGTCGCGTTTGATTAATTAAATGTGATTTTTATGTAATTGTATCTGAATAACATTTATTTATATCAATAACGAAAATAGGCTTTTTAACATTTTCTTTGTTTTGTATATTTTCTATATAATTTATGGATGAGCAGGCAAAGAGAGCCAAGCTCATCACTCTGTTCTCTATTTTACTGCTATTTATAGAAAAATAGAATTAAAACATTGTGAGCTCAAGATCAAGATCATGATATGATAAAATAATTATCTTCAAATGGAAACCGAACCTACCATCATCATGGATCAAACGAATAAGAGAAATTAATGTGATCAACAAAAACTTACCATCAAATGATCAAATTATAATAATCTAAATTAAGATCAATTTTCAATTTACAGTAATTACACTTAAATTTTCTTACAAAATTATTTAACAAAAAAAAACTAAACAAAGCATACGACTTATAAGTCGTGACTGCTCTATAAAGCGTGTAAGCTCAAACAACGACTGGCCAATTGGCAAGTATGTATTGTAGAGCAAACAGTGCAAATAAGAACATATTTGTTGACATTCAATTAAGGCCCGCGAGGAAAAGTTACAATGGAATGCTAAGAATTGTAACTAATTCGCGATGACTATTATATTTTCATGTCTTCTCTCCTATCTTACATTAACATGATATTGTAATATATTTTTATTATCAATTTTCATTTTTTGGCTCTGGTAATGAAGCAAAGCGCAGCGTTGAGTTCCGCTATTCGCGCAATATACGAAAGTTTGGCAGAAAGTAGTAAACGGAGTGTCTTAACACTAGCATTCCTCTGTTTACACTGCTATATACGAGATACAGCGTGAAGATGGAATAAAAATAACATGATAGTCGGGAGTTCAATTCTATTTCAGGGGACACTAAAAGTATCTGGTTAAGTTTTTGATTGATAAGCCAAACCTAACAAAACGGACATTTAAAAAAATGTAGCTCTAAAGTCAAAATTAAGAATGGAGAATAGAATGTTGAATTATATCTATCGAAAATGTAATAATGTACATACATCATAGATCTTTTTGGGAGAACCTAATTATTAATAATGTAAAAAGGAGGTCATCGTCTCATAGCAACGCAACGACTAATAAAGGCTGCTATGAGTTAAGAATTTTTTTTCATTTTCTCATCCTGATAACGAAACAAAGCACGGCGGTGAATTACGCCATTCAACATTGTATCTTGAAAGTGAGAAACGCAGGTTCTCCTACCTACCAAGCCGTATGCGGGATACAGTTCGGGAGACACTTATAAGTTTCCTTAAATTATTTAGATTGTTATGCAGAAAAACGGATGAAATATAAAAAAAAATCATATGATTAAGTATAATTTTTTAGATAATCAAAATCATTAAAAACTATTATTGTTAAAAATATTACGAAAATTTAGTATGACTGGTATGACAGGTACTCGTAATATCTATGCTATACAAACATACAATTTCTTACTTGCCTATAATATTAACACCTTCTTTGACATATAGACATATACGAATGTACCTAACTATACGTTACCGTTACTAAAAAGAGAGATTAACTGCTAATAAAATTATAATACGTTCGGTGGAAAGTGTGGAAGGGAAGAATTTTAATGGGAACGGAGTGTCTTAACACAAGGCTCACTCCGCCTATCCTGCTTTATGAGGGATACAGCGTGAAGGTAAAAAACGGATGCACAAGTTTTTATAATAATAGGAAATTTTAAATAATATAAAAAAACATTTTAGTAATTATAGTATCCATACTTATATTATACATTCGAATGTAACTGTCTGTCTATGTCACAATCACATCCAAACGGTTGATCCAATTATGACAAAATTTCATATAGAGATACTTGAGGCTCTTGGTATGCACATAGGCTACTATTTTTTTGTCATATTTCTAAAATGATCGATAAATAATTATTTATTAAAATAATTTTTCTATTTTATATACAATTTATGACACGTTAATTATATCCATCGCCAAGAAACAAGGAATTCGATGTTTTAAGAAAAGGTCGTCCAAAATGCTTCCTGAACGCTTACATAGCGTGTGCTGACGCAACTTCTCTTCTTCTTTAAAAACTTAAAAAAACTCCTCGATGGTATATGTTTATCAGTGAAGGTTAAGCCCCAAAAACTATTTTAATATATTTGATTAAAATTCATCAGGTTAATGTTAACGTATTTTCTGTAATTTGATATTCATCTTTATTAAAATAAATATAATAGTCACCTTTAGCATTTTATCTAAGTTAAAATTTTAACTTAAACTTTAGGAGATATCACTGATGACGTTCAAAATCAAAACAAAATAGCCTGATACTTACGAGCCGCACGGTGCGGGCGCTTGGTTACGGAACGACCGACCCGAACGGGCAAACGACATCGAGAGTTTTGTATATTTTCATACATTTTCGATCTACTGATAATTTTTATGTGGTTATTTGGTATTTAATTTCCATTAATTTCCATTTTTCTTTGATGTCTTCTTTTATTCAAGTTCAAGTAAATGAGCTAGATTTTTTGTTTTATTCTGGTATTATATTTCGAATAACTTTTATTTTTATATTTTTAATAGTTATTGATTATTGTACGTTGATATTATTAATAATGTAACTGTTTCTTTGTAGCTTATTTTTAATAATACTTATCTTTAGTAAGGTTTACTAATAATAAAAAAAACAAAAGTTACGTTTACTTATTACTTTGTGTTAATATTAAATAGTTAGAGGTTTTTTATATTAAGAATTTATTTTAGTTATTTTTACTTATTTTGTTTGTTAACTTCAATAACTCAGGTATTTTTTCAATTAACTAAAATTTTATCTTCCATACTTATGTCTACTTATTATTCTTTTTCGGCTTAATTTGATTATATAGGTTTATATTTTATTACTAATCTTAACTAAAAATAATTTTTATATTTGTATCATAACCATTCGTATTATATTTTATAGTATATACTACTTTATAGTATTCTAAGCGACTAAACCCCCGCGGGACCGCTAGTAGTGGATAATCTCAAATTACATATAATATTTTTATGTCCTTTTTTATTCGTATACAGGAATAAAATGTCGGATATTTCTATTTATCAGCATATATTTAGGCTTGCAAGGGATCGGAGTATCTTAACACTAGGTTCCCAGATTCCCTCTGCCTATCCCACTATGTGCGGGATAGCATATACGGCGTGATTAAATGTAAAAGCTGTAAGAAAATTACTTTAACCCACAATAAAACAAATTAAATATTTTAATTCTTTTTTATTTATTAATCGTTTGTAACGGTAAGTTTAAATCACAATCCGGATATAAAGTAGCACAATCATCGCTCGGCGTATGCGTTTTATCGTAAATTATGTGTTTTTTCTGAAACTGCCTACCTTTTGGTAATCTGAAATAAATTTTTGTTATCATTATTTGTATATTATCTGTATTTTGATTTGGTCAGTCATGGCACAGGGGCACATATGCCGGGGGCCGTAGTTGTGGCTTCGATCCCCACTCAAGAAATTAAGAAAGAAAAAGACATTTAAGTTTGTATTTCTTCGCTCTGTTCTCGCGCATCGAGGGAAAGCGCAGCGTTGAGTTCCGCCTCTGAACACGCAATGCCTACAGACGGATGGCGACGGAAAGAGAAGAACGGTATATTTTAACACTAAGTTCCCTCTGCCTACCTATTTTAATCCGTATTTTCTTGAATTTTTCGTTGTGTCCTTAACATTAGTGTTATGTAATAAGATATAAATAAAAAAACTCATACAAATAGTCCCAGACAGTGGAGAATGTTTTAATACTGGATTTTTTTGCCGAATAATAAAGTAGTTGTAATATATTTGGACAAAGCCCATGCGGTTCAGTTAACGTTAACAGTAAAAACTCTCGACCAATATCTTAAGAGGTTATCGTTTAACTGTTGGATCAAGAACCGGATGCAGAAGGCAGATTGCGTATCGTAGGGAGGTTCCTCACTCTGGAGCCCTAGCTACCGATGGTCTGGATCTCGTCCCGTTGTCAGAATAATATTTTTTTTATATTTTTATTTCTTTATATGTTTAAGTAATTTATTTATCATTTATAATTTTCTTGTTTAATAAAAGTTATCATCTCTCTTAATTGCATTTATTATGAAACAGGAAAATATGTTTTCAATTCAATTCTATGTTCTTTTTTAGCTTCACGGTGCATCCCGCATGTAACAGGGTAGGTAGAGAGAACTTAAGAATCTACCTTAGATAAATTCTATTCGCTATAACTATTAGTAGTTATAGCGAATAGAATTTATTGTTATATGTTATTCTGTTATTAGTAACAGAATAACATAAACTAGAGTTTTTGTCGTTTTTATTTGATCAGTTCTTGCTAATGTTATACTCTTTTGTAGCTCACAAACCAGATTATCAAATTCAAACTTAAAATAGGAAATAATGTTGAGAAAACTAAAGGCTACTTACGTAAAAATAACTCTTAGAAACTCTTGTAAGAATGTGCCTTGCTCTGAAGACTTTGCAGATTCACATAGTTTGTAAAGTACACATTGTCTACCGTCGCCTCCTAAACTGAAAATAAAGCTCAATCAAAGTTTTAATGTGAGTTAAGATAAATAGTATGAAACGTATACATTTTGATTGTAGCAAGATCCTGAACCTGTGCCTAAAAATATTAAAATGACATAATAATAGTAAAAAGTTAGAGACCATCGCAACGGAGTAAGCCGGCAATGATTGTATGTTCGACTCCTATTATTTCTCCACGGTGGTAGACATTATGTTCGGTCACTCAAGACACAATATCTTGAATTGGGGCAAGACGAGGAGAACGGAATGTCTTAACACTAGACCCTGTTTACGGGACAAAGCGTCAAAAAAAAACACAAAAAACAAGCAAACTTACGTTGTAATAAGCGGCTCTAATTTCTCATACAACCCAACTCGACTAATCCTATGAAATTCAAGACTTTCATGATCTAAATGTTGTTTTTTGAGGAAATCTCGCTTTGTCTTTTCGTTGTGCATTTTTGCGCGATCTATTTTAATTTTCAGTTTCTCTTTGAAACTCATATTTCTATCGGCACTGCGTTTTGTGAACGCCGGGCTGACGATACTCGATCTGAAAGAAATTAGAAGTTACTTTTTAGGCATAAATGTTATTCAAATCAGAGAGAATACTCAATTTTCTCTTAGCTTCACGCTGTACATGGCACAAGGCAACGTAAGCAGACGGAATGTAGTGTTAAGACTCTCCATTTCCCATTTTCCACCAAATTCTGGACGCATTGCGGCCGATCTCAACGCCGCAACTCCAAAAATTATAACTTTATTATTAATAAAATCTTCATGAAGTAGATCTTGTACATAGCTACTGATGGAACGGAAAGATATTCCGTTCTATACTTTTCTCCCAAGCAGAGAGATTTTGCCGTAAAAATTCGAAGACAAAATATTTTAAAGGTGCATATATCTCATTTTAATATTTTTTTTAATGTGTACGTAAGCCAAAGAAAGCAATATTTTACAAAAAATTTTTTACAAAGTTGATATTTACTACTTTATACTGACTGCTATTTATAAATGATGAAAGTCACCAACTTCACTTTTTTTACCTAATGGATTTTTTTCAGTTTCAAGCTGTCCCGCAAACATCAGGGTAGACAGAGAAAAGCTAGTGCTAAAACCCTCCGTTCCCATTTTCTTCTGAATTCTAGGGGCATTGCGTGTTGAGTGACGGAGCCTAACGCCGAGTTTTACCTCGACACCAAGGAAGCGCTGGTTGGATGTCGTGAAGCAGGACATGAGAGTCAATGGTCTTACCACCGAGGATGCTAAAGACCGTGCAAAGTGGAGTAGGTTGAGTAGGAAGGCAGAACCTGGCAAATAGCCGGGATTAATGCCAGGAAGAAGATGAAGAAGAAGACCAAAACAAATAAATGAAAATATTAAATATTCCATTTCCTGGAGTAAGGATCGAACCCACTACCTGAAGCGCTCACAGTCACGTTTTGCACCCCTGCGCCACGACTGGCCTCTCATAGAAAGATGATAAATTTATTTTTGTACCTTTTATATCTATTTTGTGATTCATCATCTTGCTGTTCTTCTTGTTCTCTAGCATTATTTTTTTTAAGCATTAATAGATGCTTTGGATCAGTTGGTAAGTTCCATGCCAGGGCTGCTGTATTTCCATATAGAAATATATCTCCTATAGGTATTATTGCTGACGTTTGCACGCAAAATACTGTAATGAAATAAAATTAAAATCAATTATTAATAATAAAATATCGCGAATAAATTTAAAATCAGTTTTTAATAATAAAATGATGAAATAGGCGAAAGAGGTATGTAGAGACCGTAGCGTATGGCACTCCGTTCTCTCTGTCTACTCCACAGCGATACAGCGTGAAGCTGAGTTAATAATAAAATATTTTCTGTAGATTTGCAGGCTATTTAGATAAATACAAATTTCTCAATCAAATTCGAACATAGAGTTTGACAAGCTGTTGTTTTATTTTATTTGTCAGAATTATTATTAAAAAGTAAAAAACGTTGGAAAGAGAACACAGTAATAAATTATTTAAACATTTGTTGTAAAGGGTTATTTTACACTTAAGAAAAAAAAATACTTATTTAGAAAACGTGTAAAAATTTAAACGTAGAGGGACTCGAACCCGTGGCTGGTCGGGTCGTTTCCAGGAGGCGTGGGTTCGAGTCCCGCTACGTTCAAAATTTCGTTTTCTAAATAAGTATTTTAATAATAAATTATATTTACCATAAAACATATATGTATATATATATATATATTTTACACGTACACTATACTTGGAAAATGGTGTATATATGACAACTTTCGTATCAGCTACTTCCACTTTCTTCAAAACAACCAACGAACCTTAAACATCTTATAAATAATAAACTATAACGTATTTTTCCACAACATTTATTCATAATAACTTAAAAAAGAGCAAAACCATCTTGAATCACTTGGATATTTATTGTTGCGTAAATTCAAAAACATGATAATATCTTGAAAAGTCCTCATCTCAATCTTAGAGCAAGTGGCATTTGTGTGTACTTCAAATACAGAAAAATGTTCCCTTTTTTTATGAAGTAGTATTATTTGAGAGAGTTTGTTTGTTTAGTTTAAACGTTTCGAGCGATGAGGTCAAATTTCAATTAACTAATGTTAAGCTGTTTCTTTATTGTACAAAATTAAAAATATTATGTTTTATTAAATTTATTATAGGGTTATATTAAATTTATTATTGATTGTAGACGCGAAATTTTCATTTTCCCACTATGACAAGACGAAGCGCGGAGTTAACCTACACTTCTCAACGCGTCCAGGCTGAAAACGTCTTGACTGTAAAAAATATCGAGCTGTTTCTTTTTTATTTATTATGAAGAGCAAATCGTTTTAGTTGTATTTTTCTAAATCAAAGATAAAAAAATATTATAGGAAACTTAAAATTAGGTTTAAACTTAAAATTAGGTTTTAAAAAATTGCGTATATTGCATATTCACTCATTCATTATCGCACCAAATGCAATATAATTAAAAGTATTCGTAGAGCAAGGCAGGCAGAGAGAACCTGGGAACCTAGTGCTAAGACACTTCCCTGTACACACTTCCGTACTCTCTGACGAAATCTGGAGGTTATGCCTTTGAGTTATTGTCGAGTTGTGCTTTGCTTTTGAGTGACGAAACTTAACGTCGTTCTTTTTCTAAGAAATGAAAATAATAAATATAAAATTTCCTCGTGTGGGAATCCAACCCACAACCTGTCGCGTTTACAGTCTTGTACCCCAGCGGCTGGCCTCAATTGCTATATGTTAACTAAGTTATCATACATAATGTACCAAGCAACAAAAAATATCTGAACAAATACAGCCAAGTAACACAGACTTACCTAATTGAAATGAACTGCCTTCTGGAAATACTAGAGACCTTTTACTTCTAGACAACACTGGCATTTCGCTTTTTTCAATAAAATCCACTTTCCAGATTAAATATAAGCATATTATAATAAAAAATATTAAATAATAAGTTTTTTTCATAGTATTTAAATAAAGATGAAAATATTATAGTACTAAAATGAGTTGTACTGATAGTTGAATGACGGAACGCTTTGAAAATTTGTATAATGAAAGCAATTATCACCTCATGCGTTAGTTTAACGGTTGGTTTTGTGTTCAGAGTTTACTGACAAGATCTAAATTAATACAATAAAGCAGCGGAAATGGTATTTTAATGGGAACGAAATGCCTTAACACTAGGTTTTCAGGTTCCCTCTGCTTACTCTGCTAGTCCAGATAAGGCGTGGAACTAAAAAAACGAGAAAGTATTAGTAGTACAAGGAGGAGTCTTATTTTAATGCTCCCGATCAAATTTCTTAGTTTTTTGACTTGATAGACATTTTTTATTTTGTCACTAACAACATTAACTTACTACTTTAAATATCAAACGTAGACACAACAACGCACTCTGTTGTTTATAGATCGCCCCAAGATATTTATATTGGCGAGCTTGCTAAGAAATTTCTTCCTAATTAAAAACATATTTTCGTTTTCTTCAATATATTTTTATTTATGTTGAGACGGGCTAATAAAATATTAATCAAAATATAAACAATTTTTAAAAACAAGCTTTTGTTTTATTTCATAGTGTATTGTCTTCTACAAAACAAACATTTGATATTCAAATTAGGTGAATTGTGCAAAAAATATACATTCGCCATTTTGTTGTGGCAGCCATTTTGGATTGACAACAATATTGATTATGTAATTTCATTTCCCAATCACTACGTACACACTAACTAACACGGCACGACGTTACAGACCGTGCAAACCTTACGAAGGAAGACAGATCCTGGCACGTTCGCCGGGATTAATGCCAGTTAAATAAAAGCTTGTAAAGTGGCTAAAACGGTCCCGTCTGTAAGGCGGCTGAGCCGTATGAACGTGTTCAAAAACTCCCGTGGTTTTGGACACGGTCTTCATCATACAGGAAATAATATTTTAATAACCTGTATTATGTCGGATCTGGCCGTCGTGAACACGTTCTTCCAAAATAATTGAGGGTTATTTATTTCTTAAATCTTTAACGGCACTCCGAAGAAGAAAGTAGCCGAGAAACGCAGGCCTCAGATCTCAATCAAGTGGTGGTGGACCGACGCAGACCGACTTCGTGGCAGACGTTAAAAGTTACAGCCTTTTAACTAACACCGACCCTTGAACCTGTGGAGGGGTAGTCGTTCATACACAAACTGGCACGTACCCGAGATAAAGCGATGCAAGAAATCAACATACGTAACATGTCTTTGCGTCAGATATGGCAAGCTGGGCTAAGGCACGCTGCTCTATAGTCATGCCTCTGTGAAGGAGAGATGGAGAAGCTACTTTAAGAAGTTGCTGAATACTCAGCATCCATACAGTCATCACGAACCATCATCAAACTTCAGACTTGTTGCCCCAAATATCCTTGACGAAACTCGGTGTGCTCATACTTACTGACCTTTTTATCCATATCTCGGACACTGGAAAGCGGCTTAGTTTCATTATATCCTTATTTACAAGGGAAGGTAAAGCGTTTAAGATTGTGGTAGTTATAGGAGCATTAAGCTTATGAGTTATAATATGAAACTTTTCGAGCGCATGGTCTATATTCAGCTTCATCAACAGTGTACTATTTCTGAATCTCAATATGGATTTCAGGCGAGATCGGGTACTTTGGACGCCGTTTTCGTCATTAGAACTTTGATGGAAATTTTGTTTCCCTGATACAAGGAGAGCTCTGCGTGTGGCTTTTTTATATCCGCAGAATGCCTTTGACAAAATATTGAAATATTAACTAAATAATATATAATAAAATTTAATAACATTTATGCACCGGACGAAATGCAGCAACCAATGTCAACGGGACAAGTTTCCAGACCTAATTACGCGAATTGAATTGCTTAATCCCAATTTCCTGCTTGAGCAAATATTGTACAGAAATTCTACTTTAGTGTATATAATAATTTTCTTTAAATATGATAAGTACTTTTAAAAAAATACCTTAACATACAACAGGGTAGGTAGAGGGATCCTAGTGTTAAGACACTCTGTATGTATACTTTTCACCGATTTTTTCAAGGCATAGCATGTTACGTGGCCTCAACTCTACGCCGGGCTTTTGATACAAGAACGAAGAAAATAAAAAAAATTATAGATAACTATTTATTTGCCCGGATGGGTATCGAACCTGCATCACAAAGGCCTATTGTAGTTAAATTATATGTTAGTTACAAAAAGGATAAACTTTTTCATAATTTCACCACACTTCATATAACAGGGAACATTCTGTGAGTATTAAATAACAACTAGTTTCTCGTCACTTGAAAAGTTCAGATATAATAACTACATAATTTTGTTTTTACAGAAAACACTTGGTTGTAAAGTCAATAATTGAGAGAATGATTCTCAATTAGGGGTATACATTATTTTTATTATTTCACTCTAGTTAGTATATAGGCCACTCGTGGCGCAGGGTCACAAAATGTCACTGCAAAACAGACTGACTGGTTGTGGGTTCGATCCTCACTTGAGGTGATGAAATATTTACTTGAATTTATATTTGTATATCTTCGCACTGGTGCCGAGACACCGCGCGGCGTTGAATTCTGGCACTCAACACGCAATACCTCCAGAATTCAATAGAAAGTGGTGACCGGTGTGTCTTAATACTAGATTCCCTCTTCCTACCTCGCTGTGTGCGGGATACAGCCTAAAGCAGATTTTTTTAATTTATTTTATTTAACAAGATGAATCGTGACGTTGATTTCCAACACTCAACACGTAACGTCCTGAATATCAGGCAGAAGTGAGAGATGATGATGATGATGACTTTTTCAGGATACAACATAAAACAAAAAGAACGTAATATATAAGTACTATATAAGGGTAGCATTATTTTCTTCCACTTATTTTCGTTAAGATTATTGGTATTTACTTTTTGTGCCTCTTATTCGTCGAATTCACTAGAATATTATTATTTTGAACAAATATTTTTTTACATTTTTTGTTTAACAATTTCCATATTTAAGAGAGAAAAATACTTTGTTAGAAAACATATAAAAAATTCGAAATCTTTATATGCTTATCAAAACTTATTTATGTTGTAAGAATCTCTGTAGGAAGATTCTTACACACTTATAAAATTACTAACATTTTAATATGGATACGAGGCCATCATGGCACAGTAGTACGGCGTTTGACTCGAAGAAAACTTAATGTTTTGTAATTAAATCCCCACTTTGGGGAACAATTTATTGTCCACTCTGGCAAAACCTTGCATTAAAGCACAAATCGGAGAAAGGAGAATCTTAACACTAAGATTTCTCTTACCTACATATAATATGCATAATATTTAAAAATTAAATCTCATTTTGTACACATACTAGGGAAATAGGTATTTTTATTACTTACGAGATTAGACGTTATTACAATATTAGATGACCACGCAATGCAATAAGTCCTCTCGGATATGAAACTTTTATGAAAAATCATATCAAGACGGATAGATTAAATTCTTTATATAAAATCAAACTGAATATCATACTAGAATATATTATAGAAATATTTTGTCTAAAAATAAAACTTATAAAAGGTTTTGAAATAAACGTATAAATTGGAGATATAATATGCTATTACGATGCTTATTACAAATATAAGCCAAATTAAAAAAATATATATTAAAATGGCTATTTAAATTTGATTGGGAACGAGAAGAGCTCGGACAGTGGAGGCAAGCGTTTATGCGCATTTAAAAGGGGGGACCCCTTTCCCCCAAAACGACACTTAGGTTGTAACGATTGGTACAGCTGACCCATGGAATGCTAAGTAGCTTCCTCTTACTTTAAAAGGTACAATCTGCGAGGACTAAGCGGAGCTTTGCATTTGTTAAACTTATTTAATTTTAAATATTTGTGTTTAATTTATAAAAAAGGAATGATAAAACTGGAACTATCACTGTACAAGAATGAAAAAAAATTGTGAACGAGCAGCAAAACGACAAAAAAAATCGTGAACACAACGTTGTCTTTAATGATAATTTAATCGAACGGTTCATTATTAACGACATGTCAGACGAGAGCAAAATGTCTAAGAATGCAATATACAGTGAAAACCAATAGATATATGTTCTTAAGCTTAATTTTTTCTATTGATCTCTAATAATAAACTTTATTTTTAAAAGTTTTATTACTGGCTCTGCTTCCAGAGGCACTGACACAAATGCAAAATTCAGCTTAAGCCTCGCAAAGTGTATCTTACTGTACGAAAACGAGTTACATACATAATTAAACTAGATATTCAATTTGCTATACAAAAACCTTTTAAAGATTGAAAAAACAACACACAATTTAGTTCATCAATAAAAACAAAATTGAATTCATACAAAGCTTTGCCATAAGGGATAAATGAAAGTGCGTGTTCGTCTATCCGCCATTTTATAGAGGATTTCGAGCTTAATACTATTATTTAGTGGGACCTAAAAATAAAGGCGGCTTGGTACGTTTGAAGTTATTTATTGTAATTTACGATATTTAATACGCAAATTATCAAAAATGTAAAGAAAGTGCTGAACGGAGAAAGGATGCAATAGGTTCTCTCTGTCAATGTCAGATAAATAAAAAATAACAACTCGAAGGAAAAAAATATTCACTATTTTTATTATAATTTTATAGAACAACCTGGATATAAAGCGTCACAATTATCTTTTGCACTGTGAGCTTTGTCAAAATCTTTATGGTTTTCTTCATCGAATTCCTTGCCTTTGGGTAATCTGTAAATAAACAGCACAATTTTAATTACTATGTAGACGTTGTACCCTGAATACAGCAGGGTAGACGGGAAACGTAGAGTAGGATTAAAGGTTAGGACACTCCTTTCACCACTTTCTGTCTGAATTTGATTCATTCCATTTTGCCTTAAATAGAGCGAGAAAATGAAAGTGTTTTGAAAATAAACATTCTGTTGATTAAAATTATATACTTGTACGAATTGAATTGAATTAATATTACTGAATTATGATTATTTTGTATAATATAACCAAGAAGTTAATTGAAAATATTTTTTTTCAGTAAATTAACATTTATTCGCAATCGTTAATTCGAATATTTCTTACTAAAATTATACAGATTACAAGAAACAAATTATTAACTATTTAGTTACAACTAATACAAGCTGAACTCTTTGGCCTATCGTGCCTCTCTATCGCTTTTTCCGCGCTATCGCTTACACACGCGGCACTCGGAACGTGACAACAAGTCATGATTTTTCATGCGTGCAGCCGGCGTTCATCGATTTATAAGACGTTATCACATCAACAAAAAAAATATTTTTATAATATTACATAACTTTTTTATATGCATAGGTCTACACAATCAATAACACTGTACCACTGTGTCACAAACGCATATTTAATTAAACTAAAACATATTTAAAAAAAACAGCTTCACGCTGTATCCCGCACATAGCAGGGAAAGGGAACACTCCGTTCCTCACTGCTGAATTCTGGAGGCATTGCGCGTTCTATGGCAGAACTCAACGACGCGCTTAGCCTCGACACCAGAGCGAAGAAATTTAAGTAAATATTTCATCTCCTCGAGTGAGGATCGAACCCACAACCAGTCAGTTTTACCGCCGCACCACGGCTGGCCTCAAAAGTAGAGTTGAGGCTAAAACATATTAAATAGTCACAAAGGCAACCTATGTCGAACAATGGTGAACATTCGAGAAATTCAACGCTACTTACGTAAAGACAACGCGCAGAAGCTCCTCGAGGAATGCACCTTGTCTAGAAATCCTTGCCGTTTCGCATAGTTTGTGAAGAACGCACTGTCGGCCGTCCCCGCCGAGACTGGATGGGAACAGGTGTCGGTGGATATAAGGAATTTTTAATACTTCGACCGCATTTTATTGGTATGTTTTAAAATACGCTTTTGTAGGTATTATGTGGTTTAAAAAGTTTTCTAGTTGAATAAGTTTTGTAGGAAGATTAAATTTCTTAAGAATTGGCTGTATAGCCAGTTTGTATAAACTGCCTGAGCTTAGAGTAGGCAAAGGCAACTAACAGTGTTAAGACGATCTGTTTTCCACTATTCATCCTATTTTGCCAAACAACACTTTGTTAGCAAAACGAGGAAATCAAAACGTAATAAATAGTCCACTACAATATTTTATGAAATTGAATAAACAGGAAAAGAGCTCCAATGTACATTACATCTTAAACTATTAATCTATATTTACGTTTTTTAGTTTTACGCTGTATGTCGCTAATAGATAGGGGGAACCGAGTGCTAACACTTCCTGTTTCCATTCAGATTTCCGTTCCCCTCTTTCTGCCGAATGCTGAAATTGAATGCTTATTGCGCGTTGAGTGGTGAAACTCAAAACCGCGCTTTACCTAGTTACCCGAGCGAGAAAATAAAAATATTATATATTTAATTTCTTTGAGTGGGAATTGAACCCACAACCTGTCGCGTTTACAGTCACACGAGTCTCCTGTGCCATGATTGACCTTGAATAAAGCTTCCTTCATAGTTCTTATTATAATACTATAGGAATAAATAAACTCAGAGCTTTTACAAGAGCAACTGTTGAATTTAACGCCTGGTTCTTCTCAGAAATGCATTCTGAGTCGGTGACATCTTCTTTACGAACTGACAACACTGGCTTTTCTTAATTAAAATGTCAAGAAATATCTTATTTAGATATAAAACAAGATGTTATTTACTTTAAGAAATACATTAAAGCTCAGTTGGTGCATTCGAGTCTTATAGAGGTATAAAATTTGGACAAGCGCGAGTTGGATTCACCCACCGGGGATTCCGTACAAAAGCTCAAGCGTAGCTTAGCTAGAGCCCTTTCATCTGATACCTCACTTGATGTCTGCTACATCAATTCAATACCAAATTACGTTTATTGCACGCTTATTAAGCCTATTATTTTTTAAGATTTAACCACAAATGTTTTACATTTTTTTCTAAACTAGTACTACCTTTAGATGTTAGCTGCCAAATTTAATTTAATAATTATAAGTCAACTGGAAGTACATTACTAATTTTGATTTTTTTTTATTTATTTTTTTTATGGAAAAGACACGGCAAACGAGCGTGCGGGTCACCTGATGGTAAG
>DWAP01000560.1:0-20368 GCA_018230625.1 Heliconius eleuchia
TTATCTATTATATTAACGTTTTATTGAATTGCTCACTATGACGTCACTATATATGGATATAGTGTTTTCAGGAGTGTATCAACCGTGTATCAACACTAGGTTCCCACTACCTACCCTGCTGCTGCATAAAAATAATGTTATATAATTTTAAATAGTGCAAATCGGCATGTGAAATTGAGACAAGGTTCGTATGTCGCGGGTTCACTTGGTCAGTTGGCCGGGCGCGAGGGATCTGTGATCTTCACAGCGAGGACCTCGTCACCACTGGGTCTTGGCTGCTACGGCGCGTTTCCAGAGCTACTTACTATCGCCGAGTTGTCTGTCTTAATAGTAAGTTTTTAAAAATTTCATACAAAAAGACAATGGAAATTGAAATCGAACCTCACAACCCACCGTATTTACAATTCCACGCTTGTACCTCTGCGCCTCTGCCTTACAGATAATATTTTCTTTGTCTCTAGTCATTGTAAGCAAAGCGCGGCGTTAAGTTCCGCTCATTGTTCATCCAAATTGGACAGAACGTTTTAACACTAGGTTTCTTCTGCCTACCCGGCCTGCTATACGGCAAAAAGTTGCTTTTTAGCATTTTCAACAAACCAAAATACTTGGAAATCCCGCTTGCCAAAAATTTATAAATCGTTACAAGTTTTTGTTGTTATTTCTAAAACCTGATTATGTATTGTAACACTTAAAAAAATCATCTATTAGGTATTAGCAATTTTATCACATAAGGAAAATGATATATTTAGATTTTAAAAAGTTTAGATTAATGAAGCATGTTTTTTGAGGCCAGTCATGGTGCAGTGGCACAAGGATATGCCGTCTGTAAATGCGACAGGTCGAGGCTTTGATTTCCACTCGAGGAAATGAAATATTTAATATTGTAATTTCCTCGCTCCGGTAACGAGGCAAACGTTGAACTGGCCAGTCAACACGGAATGTTTCGGAAGTGTCTTAATATAGAAACGGAGTTTTCAGTAGATTCCCAGGTTCCCTCTGCCTACTCTACCCTAATATATAAAAAAAATATTAGTTATAATATTTCTAACTATGTGAATTTACTAGCTCAGGAAAGACAAAGCAAAAAGCAGAATGAAGTGTCACAACACTAGGTTCCGTTTGCCCTGTTTAAGCATGATATATTAAGTACATGCGGGGTTAACTTAATTATATATTTAATTTAATATAAGATTGGATATAATACTAATAATGATATTTTTTTTTCCAGTCAGTGTAGAATGTGAAGGTTCCCATTTATTAGTAACATACAAACCACGTGGTATATTCCGGGGACGGGTGTACGTCCCTGGACGAGGTGATCGTTGTAGCGGCCGAGCTCTGACCCCGACTGCGCCCGTTCGTCTCGCTCTGCCTCTGCTGGGCGATTGTGATGTTAACTTCGCCTACGCTATCTCCAAGGGACCTAATGGAGTCGTGAATAGGTGATTTTTATTTATTTTGTATCACGCTGTAGTGCAGTGAGTTGTGCGTAGATTGAGAGACCGAAACCCAATACTTCGCTTATCGTCGCCATAGAGTAAACCTAAGTTGTAAAACTGCTAAATCGGTTTTTTGTTTTTTTGTTATTAAATGTATCTCCTCATAATTTACTTAATATATATTATAATTTACTGTTAGAAGGTTTACACTGTAACCCAACGTTATGCTTTATAAAAAAAAAAAAAATCACATCAAAAAATCTAAACAAATTGAATAAATAGAAACTATAGAAAAAAAGGTTTAATAAAAAATATTTATTATTTAAACAGGACAATGGCATACGTGATGCTGATGATTCAGAACAATCCAATAATTCAGACGGCGGGTGACCGCTGGGTGCGCGTGGGCTGCTCCCCCGGGGCTGGCGCGAGAGGTTATACTAAAGTTGACGCCACTGTTGCTGTACAGGACACTATGTATGATATGATCTTTTTTGTCTTACAGCTTTTCCCGGATATAACAGGATACACAAGGAAACCTAGTTTTAAAACGCTCCGCCCGTATAAAAAGTGTAGGGTGCCTTTAAGTGATCTATTGCCACTATGCACCCCACTCTTTTTTACATATTTTTTATTAAAATAAAAATACAATTTTTACAATCTATCTTTCGTTTGCTTAATTTTTTTTTGACTATCAAAATTCACATTAGTGAGTGAGTTTCTAAACGATGGAAAATTTATGTTAATTCCACCATTAAAAAGTGCGTGCCAAAGTCTATTTGAATAAAGAATATTTAGAACTTTCATTTGTTAATAACTTATATAATAATATTTTTTATCAAAGACGACCATCTTTGGTAAGTGAATCTCAAGAGCAGACAGAGGAACACGGGCCCAGTGCTATATTTGGTAGTAGCACAACACCGCTCACTATGTACGTGGTCCGAGCAAACGAAGAGTCGGGAACAGATGCCGTCTCTTTGGGGGAGCTCCTTGAACTTAGAATTGAAACTACAGGTAGGTATTAAATTTGTTTTTACTTAAAATCGGATAGATCCTTAATAGCAGTTCGTGGTCACGGATCGGAACGTTGGGTTTCCAAAAAAATATAATACTAAATATACACAATTAGGTCAGACGTTGCGCAGGGGCACACGCGTGCCACTGTAAAGGAAATTAAATATTTAACATTTTCGTTTCCTCACTCGTCGTTTCCTTACTTGTCGTAACGAGACAAAGCGCGGCGTTGAGTTCTGCCACTAAACATGGAATGCCTCCAGAATTCGGCGGCAAGTGGGAAACGGAAGTGTCTTATTGGGAAGAGTTTTGGGAGAATATGTTGAAATTAGGTTCTCAGGTTCTCTCTGCCTACCTTGCTAAGTATCCTGCATACAGCGTTAAGTTAATGAAAATACGTTCAATTCGATTTTATAATTTCATTTAAATGCATAAATAAAAACAATATGATGATATTTACAGATGAATCTGAAATTGAAGCGTATCATTTGGTAGCATCTTCAAGGCTTGGAGACAGTTCTATTTTGCTGTTGGACAGCAGAGGTTGTCCTACGGGCCAGGTATTAAAACATGCATAATATTCTATAGTATTTCTTATTATTACAAAAACTAAAATGATATTGGGTTCAATACCCACTAGGAAAAGTAATTATTTTCATTTCCTCGACCTCAACAAACAATGTCTCAAAAATTGGACGAAGAAAGTGGGGAACGAAATGTCTTAACAGTAAATTCTCTCTGCCTACCCTGCTGTATGTTTTTATACGCTTGTTACAACTTATTTATGTTGTTGGCATCTCTGTAGGGAGATTTTTACACCGTTTCTCTACACAAAGATAATTACTAAGAATTATATATAAACATTTTCTAAATAAGTATTATTCTTTCCTAAATGTGGAATAGCACTTAAAAAAAGTAAAAAATAAATTATTTCATGTGTGCTTAATATCCAAATTATTAGAAATATAAGTTTGCCATAGTAAATTTATTTTATTTCCAGGTTGATTTTCCATCATTTACTAGATCGCGCTTTAGAGGAACGCAAAGGCTGTCGGCCCGCTTTAGGGCGTTCCGTTTCCCGATGTCCCAAATTGTGCGATTCGCGATAATGGTTAGGTTTTGTGAAAGCAAATGTCCGCCGGTAAATATAACTAACATATATTTTTGAGTTTAAACTTAGACTTATTTATTTATATATTTAATTTCAATTGAGTAATTATTTTTATTTTTTGATAATAATAGTTTTATTCTTCCCCGCATATAGCAGAGTAGGCAGAGGGAACCTAGTGTTAAGATACTCTGTTTCATTCTGTCTGCATCGCCGAATTCAGAGGCGTTTTTGCCTTGACGCGAGGCTCAACACCGCGCTTTTGCCTTGATGCGAGTGGAAAGAACTGAAAATATTAATATTTAATAAATAATAATTCCCCAGAATAGGAGTCGAGCTCACAATCTTCGCATTACACGCTTGTGCCTCTGCGCCACAGCAGCCTCAAATCAGACTAGTTCAACACAAGAAATATAAGCTACTATAATTTTTTTTATTATAATTTGAAAAAAAAAAACAATATCTGATATTCGGTACTACGTCGTAATATTAATTTGTTTCAGTTGAATTGTAGGAGAATGGACCAATTGAGAAACATAAGAGATGCTAATGACACATACCAGGCGACAGATTCGGAATTTGCAGCGAATGTTAAGCAGGAGGTTTGCGAAATTTTAAATTTTAGTTTATAAAAATTGTATGACGCCGTAGTGGTGCAGGCATTCGACTGTAAGCGCTATAGTTGTGGGTTCCATTTGCACTCGGGGGATTGAAATGTGTAATATTTTAATTTCCTTTGGTGGCAATGCACGGCGTTAAGCTTTACCACTCAACACGCAATGCCTCAGAATTTATGGGAAATGAAGTCGCTTAACTCTAGGTTCCCAGGTTCCCTATGCAAGCTTGGAAGGTAAAAATATTGTAAATTAAATTTTAACTTTTTATAACATTACAGTTAAAAACTTAACTTTTAATAACATTACAGTTAAAAATCATACTGGTGCAATGGGACGTCTGACTGTAATCGTAATTACTGTGGGTTCGATTCCGACTTGGAAGAATCTACTGATTGCCTGTGGGATAAGACGTGCAGCTATAAAAACAAATTTAATGTTATAGGTGTCCTGGGCTCCACAGGTAGTGGCTCAGGGCGGAAGGGCAGTGTGTGCGGGAGGCACCGGTCAAGTTCCGTTGGAACTCGAAATGGTGGTCGGCTCGCGAGACATTCTCTCCTCTGACACTCTAGTACGGGCTGATCATCGCTCTGCGCTACGTAAGATTATTATATTCTCCTTCTTTTTAAAGTGAAAAACGCTAATTTTCAGTCTATTCGTGAAAATATGACGGTAACATTTAAAACAAATATATTTATAGCTTATATATTTATATAAATAAATAAATCTTGAAAGAAAACATTTCGTAACCCAAATGTATGATGAAGAGATTCTCGTAGGCGATACTTAGGTATCGCGTGGCTTAGGCCACTGACCATTTCAGCTAGAAACAATGCTATCATAAAGTATTTTGTAAATGAAATCTAAAATATTGTCCAATACACACCTGGATATTATTTTCAACTTTATATTACTTTATTTGTCCTAAGCCACTAGTACTACCACTTAGTACTATATACGTCTTAGTTATACTTATTTAGAAAAAACAACGATTTCACGAAATCATCGACAAGCATTAGTCCCATATACTGATGGATATACAGTAGATACATATCATATCATGGTTGGTCTGACTAATAACATAAATAATTGAACCTTTGATGAAATGGTCATTTCTTCAATATCACCACAATATATAAATAATTTTTTATTGATCCTTTTAAATTTTTTTATGTAAATTCTGCTTATAGCTGAAGATATCCACGTCAGTGACACGCCTTTGATTTGCGTACATGAGTTGTTGTTGGTGGCGCTGGTGCTCGCGTGGCTAGCAGTGCAAGTGCTCCTATTGTTAGGGTGCTGTGTATTGGTAAAGAGGTAAGGAATAAAATATATTAACTACTAATATATTATTCATATGTTGAGTCATCGTGACGCAGGAGGACGGTGTCTGATGCTTAATGCTAGGGATAGTAGAGTAGGAGGAGAATGTAGATTCAATCTCCGTTTGGAAGAACGATTTTATTTAATTTCCCGTTCTGGTAGGCAAAGCGCAGCATTAACTTCCTTCACTCCTTGCGCAAAAGCTCGAAAATACAGTTAAAAGTGGATAACGAAATATCTTACGTCGATTGGAGATTCCCTGGCATCTGGCAACCCTGCAGTAGTGAGAGAAAAGCGTGCAGTTATAGAAAAATTAAGGTTTCAATTTTTTCTTGCAGGTATAGAAATTTAGCCGAAATGAGTATGCAGAAGGACTATCACTCTTTCGATAATATAGGCTTCGAGACCAGCTCCACACATCGGCGCGTGCACTGGCCGGATCAAAATATAGATATCATACACACTTAGTTAACACAATATTGTCTACATTTAATTGAAACCAAAGAATTATTATCATATTTTTTTAGCTTCACGCTGTATTCTGCACATAGAAGAGTGGGCAGAGGGAACCTGGGAACCTAATATCAAGATACTCTGTTACCATTAAGACACTTCCGTTACCCACTATCCACCGAATTCTGATCGATTGGAAATCGAACCCACAATCTTACGCGTTTACAGCATGCTTGTGCTCCCGCGCCAAGACAATTGGTTTTAATTAATTATACTAAATTATAATTAATGAAACCAAATGTAATATTGAAATATTGTGTATATATTGAAATTATTTATTATCTGTTGTATAAAGAATGCGAAATAAATTCACCGATTATTTTTTTATTTTGTTTTTCTTTCCTATTGTATAGTGTTTTGTTGTCATTATTTTTTATGTGTGTATGCTTCATATTATGTTTTTTAAGATGAAGAAAACCAAGTCAATGATAAGCTCGATCTTGAGCTTTTGGTTATATGTCGATCATAAAACACAATTTAATTTTATTATTATTTTATTGAAGGTAGGCACAAAAATCTTCACGTATCCCGCACACAGCAGTGTAGGCAGAGGGAACCTAGTGATAACATACATACTCTGTTCTGAATCTCTAATCGCAAGATTGGAGATTCGATTGGAGACTGCATTTAAGAAAGGTTTTAAATAAATTATATTTATCATTGTTGTTTTAATTTCATAACAATAATGTCAGAACTAATTTGCCAAAACGTGCTCTCCTAAAATAAGAATATATATTAAGTTCTACTTTTGAACCAACGTCATATTATAGTTTAGAAATTATCTATGTTAAAAAAATAAACAAGTATGATTTAAAAAACTTACAATTTTTTTATGTGCGCAGTGGCACGAAGTCTTACTCGACTGGTTGTGGGTTCGATTCCCACTCGAGGAGATGAAATATTTACTTAAATTTATATTTCCATTTCTTCGCTCTTTTTGCGAGGCTAAGCTAGTTCTGCCACTCAACACGCAATGCCTCCAGCATTCGGCAGAAACTGGGGAACGCAGTGTCTTAACACTAGGTTATTAACCTGCTGTGTGCGTGAAGCTGGATAAATATTTATTTTTTGAACTTACGTATTCTATATTTTTTTTATTATATTTTTTTTGTATTAATTATGAATATAAAATCATATTCAAATTTCTTTTTTAAATCTTAAAAAAATGCTTTGAGAATAATAAAATATAATAATTATAAAAACATATTGTTTATTTGATTCATTAGTAGGTAGGTATGTAGCATATATGCGTAATATAATTTTATACATTTCTATTATTTCACATGTGTATAAATAAATTAGCGATGTATTACTTACAAGCTGAAATATACATATATTATGACGGTTTTATTGTGTAATTTAATTGATTATTGTGTAGTGTTGCCAGTTGAATACAATAGGGGTGGCGCAGGCGCAGGCGGGGGAGCAGTGCCTGGTTGCCGGCCGCCTCGAGGCGCGGTTTGCCGCACACTTTGTCTATTAGACGCTGCATTGTAATGGTAACCTTCAAATTTGTCGCCGCCGCCGGTCTGCGATGGGTACGTCGCCGTGCCCATGTACATTATCTTTAAAATATAAAATATTATTATGTCAATATACATTTTTTTCAGTTGTAGGGCCGATAAAGGGATCTAGTATTAAGACACTCTCCAACCTGTGCACATTATAGATAGTGTATCGTAAGTAGAGAGAATTCTCCACTTTCTGCATGTATGTTGAGAACCGTATCTCATCACCGCGCTTTATCGTATCAGAGCAAACGAGCATTATTTACATTAGTTTAAAATATATAGATATATTTTTAACATTTATTAAAGTGTTATTCCACACGACTCTTTTGAAACCGTCCAAACATACAGTTCAAATTTTTGTACGTTATTAAGTATTTTATAGGTATATTATTTTCTTTAAGGAAGTGGAGAATATGGTGATGTATTATAGAAATATATTATTAGCATCTAAATGTTAATAAATGCAACTTACTTGTGGCCGATAACCGTCAGGACCGGCTTCGTATTCTACGAGTTGTGTTCTACCATCAGGCAGAAGTACGTGGTAAGAGCCTTGAGCACGGTCGTCCTTACGTTTTTCATTATGCCCAAAATCTAAGGAAACTGCATTATCTTGAACGTCATACGTAAATTCATAATTGGCTGGGAGCTAAGAAAAAAGAATAAAATAAAAATTTACCTTATCGGTACCTACGTTTAAGTTAAAAATTTGTTATATGTATACATACAGTTGGTTCAACAATTGGTTTTTTGACATTTCCATTTGCTGGTTTCGGTGGTAGATATTCTTGGGCTGCAGCAAAAGATTTCAATGAAATCCAAGCTAAAGCTGCCATCTGGAATAAAAATAAAATAGACAAAAATCTAGATTATATGTATTTATAAATAACAAAAGTTAAAACAAAAGTTTTTGGTTATAAGACTCACGCAAAATATTTTCCACATTTCGGGAGTGTTCTGCTACGGTAAACGAAAAGTTATGGGGCAAGCTTGCAATTGTCGAAGTATATAAATGGCCAACTTGCGGTCGCAAGAGCGCCGTCCATATTATTTTCATTATAATGCCGCACGACCTACGAAAAATTTCGAAATAAAAGTAACTATAATTATTACCATTAAGCCTAACAACAACTTAGGTGCGAATCATTCCAAAGTATTTTTAGAATTATTCTATTTTTTATTTATTATGTATAAAATAAAATACTAAAACATTAAATATTTTGTTTTAACTAGACGAAATGTTTATTTTTATACAATACTTTTCTAATAAATAATGAAAAATATTAATAAGAACCAGGAGTTGGTCGAGTAGGAAGGATTCACAACAAACGGCGAGATTATTGTAAGGAGGAAGGTAGGTATGGTACCCAGAGAATAAATTATACCTTTTTTATTTATATATACGTAGAATTCCATACCAAGTGTCAGTTGACGTGTTCCCCACTTTCCGCTAAATTCTTGAGGAGTTCGTGTTGAGTAGTGGAACTCTACGCTGCAATTATATCCTATCCTATCTAATAAAAATAGAGCTAGCAAAATCAACTTAGTAAAAAAAAATATAGCGTCGACTAAAGAACTCTTGTATTTAAAAAAAATACCTCGTTTGTAATTGTTTATATGTTTCGATATTATTTATTTGTATTATGCAAGCATGGTTGGTAAAATTGGCAAAAAAATATATTTTATCTCTTGTGAAAAAAGTCTTCCACCTCCTCTTGTGGAGTTCCTCCATTATATAGTTTTCTTATATTAGGTGTACGTGTGGAACGTGGCTGCCCTGGAGTTAGCGGCTGTGCAGATTTTAAGATTTTTCTTATTTTTGATTATTTTCTTCCCGAGTGATCAATGCGCAGGGTGGGCTTACTTTAGGACGGCCACGACTGGTCGATCGTACCGTAATAGATTGACAGATAAACCATTAAGCCATTAATATGTATAAGCTAATAAATCATTTAAAGCTTAGCGATAAAAATATAGATAGAGGCCAGTCGTAGAGCGTGCAGCAAACGTACGTAAGTACGTACGTGTAAAACCATCTGGTTGTAGGTTCGATCCACCGCTCGAGGAGATGAAATATTTATATAAATTTATATTTCCATTTCTTCACTCTGGTGTCGAGGCAAAGCGCGGCACTCGCGGCACACGCGGCACACTCCAGAATTCGACAGAAAGTGGAGAACGGAATGTCTTAACTAATAGTCTTACCTACGTTCCCTCTGCCTACTGCTATGTGCGGGATACAGCGTGAAGCTGATAAAAATATAAATTATAGGGATTGATAAGGTTAATAGATATGTTTTAAAACTTACTTGATGTTATCGGTACGCAGAATATATCAAAACTTATACAAAGCTTCGATGCCATATATCGTGCTCGTGCTGTAATCATCGAGTGACTTCGATACATCGATACTCGTATATATTGTTATTCAACATCACTATTTTTGACATTGACAGTGACAGTTAGTGTGTGTAACAGACTCACGTGTGTAAATGCTATCATTTATAATAAAAAATATTAATTAAAGTGTTATTTTAAAGCAGTTTAAATATTAAATTTCGTTTCTATATTCATATACGTATCAATTGTTAATGAAAAGATAAACTTCCATCATGGTAACATATTTATTTTTATTCTTACATTTTGACCATAAAGTGGCATGTATGTTTAAGATTTATAACAAATTACATTGTATGTTACAGGGTAAACAACGTAAAACGAGAAAAATAGTAGAAAAGAGATTTGCGCAAATGAAAAAAGTAATAAATCCAAATGACAATAGAATAAAAGCTAAATTACGATCAGAGCCAATAAAGAAGAAGAAAATTGATCCGCATGAGGTTAAAATCAGAGAAGTCCCACAAGCTAGTTCTGCTCTATTCTTTCAATATAACACTCAACTTGGACCTCCATACCACATATTAATAGATACAAACTTTATTAATTTCTCAATTAAGAACAAATTAGATATAGTGCAAAATATGATGGACTGTTTGTACGCTAAATGTATTCCATACGTGACAGATTGTGTTTTAGGTGAATTAGAGAAACTTGGAAGAAAATACAGAGTAGCTTTGAGAATAATAAAGGATCCCAGGGTTGAAAGGCTTGCTTGTTTACATAAAGGAACATATGCTGATGATTGTATCGTACAAAGAGTGACACAACACAAATGTTACATAGTTGCAACTAACGATAGAGATTTGAAAAGAAGGATAAGGAAAATTCCGGGTGTGCCAATTATGTATGTAGCCCAACACAAATATACTATTGAGAGGATGCCAGATGCTTATGGAGCACCAAAAGGGGCTATATAAAGTAGTCATTCATAATTTTATTGTATCTTTATTTAATAATATAGTAATAAATATTTTTTAAAATTGTATTCACTTTTTTTATTACTACAAAATAATTATTTGAAAGATATATATTTTATGTTTTATTTGTGGGATTGATCCCCATTGAGAAAGAAAAACAATATTCAACAACAAATTCATTAACATTGTGCCATTTGAACCCTAATAACTCTATGTCACATGTATGGAGAACACAGAATTAAAGAAGAAAGCTGAATAAGTAAATTTTTGACACAAATTCAAATCTTTCACTAGTGATTCATCTGTTTCAAAAAAATGATGTGGGGTGATATTCATATGGTTTGAATATGTTGACTACTCTTCCTTGAAAATTGGTCAGGCTGATCAGATTGGCAGGTGTGGTAGTTAAAAGGAATCAATGATTCAAAGTAAGCGGAGATAACTTAATATAAAATAATATTATTCTTTACCATTCCCACATTTTCCTTAAGAAAAAATAATTAAAATAAGACAATTAATATAGATTTATTCACAATACATATTTATTAGTTAAACTTGTACTACAATGCTTATTTAAAAATAATATATATTATATTGTTGTATTGAGTGCACTTGGAGAACCAACTACATCAATGATCTCCCCAATAGGCTTTGCATCCATATCAGAAGTAGTGTTACATAAAGATGGAGGAATATGCAGGGTCTGAAACAAAAAAAAACAATTTTATTTTAAATGAAATAAATAAAAAAATAACGTGTAAATTAGCGGAATACAAAGTATGAAAAAGCGACAAATAATTGCTATTTAAATTACAGTACGGTAGACAAGTTGTGGCAGCCCTGAAGTTAACTGTAAATTAATGCGCAATTTTTTTTATCTTTCATTATTTTATTTCCGCGTGCACAATGCGAAACAGTTTAAAACAAATCTAATATCGGCGTGGCCACAATTCGTCGACCGTATTGTATTTAACAATCTGTTTTCTGTTAGAAAGTAGTAACAAATCTGTTAAAATTAATATGAATGTTAAAAACAAATAATTGTACCTTTCCAGGGTTAAGCGCCTCATATTGATGTCTTAAGGCTTGAAGTTCAAATTCGTAGGATGCCAAAGCATTCTTAAGATCCAATGCCAATGCCAGATCTGATCGTAATTCATTAAAATGTTTGCAAATGGCTTCAGTTGGTGTTGGGGTTATATCTGTTAAAATAAAATAAATAATATAATATAGACTTCGTAGTGCAAGGGCACAGGCGTGCGACTATTAACGTGACTACTCTGGGTTCAAGTTTCTTACTCGGATTGATAAATTTATAGTTTTATTTCCTTGCTCTAATAACGAGGTTAAGCGCAGTGTGTTTTTGCCGGATACAGCGTTAGGCTTAAATAAAAAAAAATTAATGAAAATCAGCTTAAGTTAAGCTTAAGTAAAAAACAAAAGACTTTTTTAAAAACTTATAAAAAATTTAATGTAGCACAACACATTTCAAAAAATATATTTTTTTTCTTATAAAAATTTATATCTTTATAAAAACAAATTAAGTATATTTTGAACAATTGTATAATATAATAATTAAGTGTAATTATATAAAAATATATATGTACCAATATTCATAACACGCAATTCCTGTTCGATAGCTTTAGTTTTCCGTTGGCCCACACCGGGCGGTAGCTTCATGCGTTGCGACCTCAGCCACACTCCCGTCCCTCGGGCTTCGGGGAACTTTATGCCAGACCACTCTACTGTCTGTGGATAAAATATAGATTGAATTATTTTTGTTATTTTAAAAACAATTTACTTTATTTTTGATTCACGCTGAATTTCATATATAGAAATGTAAACAGAGGGAACCTAGTGTAAGTCTCTCTGTTCCCGTTACAACGCTGACTTCTCGTATGCTGAACACACAGGCGACATTGCATGTTGAAGAGCAAAATCCGTCACGCTTTGCCTCGTTACTATCATGTCTTCCATTCATAGATATCTTAATAATTTTTAACAAAATCTCCAATATCGAGTATGATCTTTTTTTGAAACCAAACAGATTAATAATAAAAATATACAATTTTAACTTACAACAGTCTCAACAGTCCGTATGGGCCTTTGTTGAGATGCAATCTTTTTCTTGTGCAGTTTCCTATCGTGTCGTCTCGCTATATTTGAAGCTGCACTCGGCGTAGAGACAATTTCATTGACGACATTCTGTTGGGAGTTTGAAACCCCATTGCCGCTGTCCGCTCGAGAAATAAGTTTTTGTAAATCTTGTGTTTTTCTTTCTCGTTCCCTTTTCCTAGCTTCTATTTTCTTTAACTCGGCTAGTAGCATTTGTTCTTCATCGATCTATGCAAAATATTTTTTAAAATTTACTAGAAAATGCACACTTTTTTTGCTTCATGTTGTCTCACATACATTAGACCGTATTTATAAACCGCTCTCAAGTCTGAGATCGGTCTTGAGAAGCCGTTTTTATTCATAGGTATGTAATGTAAGTTTTTTCTTTGTGTTGAGCTGCGGAACTCAACGCCGCGCTCTGTCTTGTTATCATAAAGAGAAAGGTACTAACAGTCAGCGGCTTTGCTGTTGAGCCACGACATCCCATAATAATTATTTATATTATATAATTAATATTTTATTGTCGTACAGTACGATTGACGAATCGTGGACGCGATGATAGAACTCATACTCACATACATCACTCATATACATCTACCTGTTCTTGTGTTCTGTCGAATAAACGTTTAAGTTGTTCCTTTCTTTTTCTCTCATGTTCGGCGTCATAGTGATACACTCTCTTCTCACCATTGACCATTGTCACCGAGTTTGACCAAGGATTTGTTTTAACCTAAAACAATTATCAAACAAAATCTAAATCAGCTTCACACTGTATCCCGTACACAGCAGAGTAAGCGGAGGGAATCTAGTGTTAAGATACTCCATTTCCCATTTTCAACCGAATTCTGGAGGCATTACGTGTTGAGTGGCGGAACTCAATGCCGTGCTTGGCCTCGTGATGATCATGAACCACAAGCCACTACCATTCATCCATTCACAGAAATAAATAACTTATAGACCATAGTCAGTGAAACATTTATTATAATAGAGCAAGATGTCTCAGAATATATTGAAATAGTTGAAGCGAGAGAAGAGGCAATAGCTTAAAGAATGATATATTGATAAAAGGTGCAAAACAACTCACCGAAACACTCATATGCATATTTAATTTAATTCTAAGATCAGGTATGATTGGCTAAATTCAGACATAATATTCTTAGCAAAATTAGTTCAATAATTGAGAGAGCAAACGCTTGAACAAGCAACTGGCAATAGTATTTTATGTCAGAGTTGGGCAAACTTTAATTTCAACTAACAACTAAATATAAAAATAAAACAATTTCTTTGTGCAGAAATAACAATTAACAATGAATTAATTATTAATTGTTCAAACAAACAAATGATCAGTTATTATTTTTTTGTCAATTGAAATAAAAATTTACCCAATTCTGGTTTAAGTTAAATTTAAGTAATTTAAGTTCAATTCAAATTTAAAGGGTACCTCCCTTTAAATTTGAATTGAATTTTAATGTACAAGTATTATTTTCAATGTACCATATAGAAATAAATTGATTATCTTCTATAAACTACTTACTTTACTCAAAGTAGCACAAATACTATAATATCTTTCTTTCAAGTCCTCAACACTCCTGTCTCTGAATGCTGCACGGTCCCATCTATCATGTATTACTATAAATCGAAGATCAAATCTCTGGCATAAATCAATTAAGTGATCAGTTTCCGCTTGACTCCAGTCTTCAGACTTTAAAAACTGGTTGTACTCTGATTCTGAATATGATGGGATTGATACTTGCTGTGAAATTAAATATGTTATGTTTATATTAATGAAAATTTGGTTAGTCATTATCATGCAATGTAGCAATATTTAACTGTAAACAAGGTTTCCATTTGAATTCAGGAGCTAATTTCATTTACTGCTTTGCCAAGACAAAGCTTTGCATAATTTACTAGACACACAACTTCTCTTATCCCGTGGAAGAAGTGTTTTTCACTTTGAAAGTCTTGATTTAACTAGGCTCTATACTTTATGCAGAAAAATAATATTTATTACCTGATCATATATAATATGTATTAGATAAATTACCTTATTGAACTGTGCAAATGGGTATTCTTTTGCATCATCAGATGCTCTTTTCCAATGATGAAATACAGCATTATCTTTGCGGGCAGGGTTTGTAAACGGTGCCCACACCCATTTCCTAGCTTTTCTCATGCCAAGTTTAGCCTTAGTTTGTTTATAGGCTTTACCTAAGAAGTATAAACAAAAAAACATATAATGTGACCTTTGTTACATATTATATTTTAAACATGTTACATAGGAAATCAGATGTAAATAAAGTGTTTTACCAGTATCTGTAGGTAGCAATGGAGGTAAGTCCTTGTTATCATTGTATAATAGAGCAAACACTTCGCGATGCATTCCTTCAGGACGACGGACAGCTTTTGCAGTAGCATATTTCTTTTTTATTTTATCACCATGTATTATACTATCCCTGGTTATCTCTGAAGCTCCAGGCTGTTCAATATCTAATATGTCCAAAATATCTGCCATTGTTACAATACGTTTTGTATAGTCATTTACTGAAGGAATAACTATAATTCTTTGTCTTATTCTTTATTTTCCTATATTATCTTTCTTTAACTTTTCTGAAACTTAGATATAGCCGAATATTATATTTTCTTAATGCAATCAATCACAACTCACAAAACATTGTTGACAGATTGAGAATTATTATTTTTTTTGTCCCACATTCGGTGCTGCCAGTAACAATAATGAAAATTTCATAGATTATGTTCAAAAATGATCTTCGTGTAATTCATTAAAACTAATTTCATTAAAAAATACATACTTTATTTATATGCATAGATAATAAAAAGTAATATTAAATAGAATCAAAACGCGTTTAATTTCAAAAATCATCAACATACATAACATCTAAAAATCGAAAAGGCTTGTAACGATATTAAAGTTGTTTTTTACATTACACAATTAGAATTTCCAATAACGTTAAATGCTGTTTATTATTATTCACAAAATATATTTTTTAACACTGTTTTGATATTTTCTTTATCATTACTTAACATTTTTAGTATTACATAATACTTTTAATAATTTTGAAGTGTTATTTCAAACTTAGGAAAGAAAAATTTTTTACATAGCGTGTTAAGTTGTGGAATTCAACATGTTTCTCTAGCTTTTTGCCTTGATGTTAGAGTGAAGAAATGAAAACATTAATAAATAATAATCATTCTTTCGAGTAAGGACCAAACTCACAACCGTCGCGTTATAGTTTTACTCTTGTACCACTGCGCCACGACGATCTCGTTTATTTCATCTTGATTATAATTATATATTAAAAATATTTCGTCGTTCCTGCCCTGAAGTTAGATTTTCTGGATCTGGGCTTAAACTTTTGTGCACTCGGGAGTAAAATAATGAAAAGTAAGTAAAAATCCAAAAATCAATCAATTCTTGGAAACCGTCCAAATATAAGGTTAAAATGTTTACACGTTTAAAAATATTTTCATTTCAGGAGCGAATAACATCGTAAAATAAGTTAAAATACTTTATAAGCATATTTTTTAATGTGGAATTATTTCCAGTTACAACTTTTAATGTTTTCAAATGTTAATAAATAACTAAAAACACTTAAGTAGAATAAAAGAAAAACAGTCAATAAAATTTAATTTATTCACAAAAATATATATTGTTACTACATTTATATGTTACGCAGTTATACGCTTAAACACTCGTTGTACCGCAACGGAATTGTCTACAGGCGCCTGTAATATAATAAAATAATTTAAGTAACTAATTATAATCAAGAAATTCATATATTGCAGTAAATCTCAACTTTTATAGTATAAATATTTTTATAATACTTGAAAAATAAATAATCACTGAGTTGAGAGTTATAAAACATTGTGATACTTTTATATTTATAAATGTTTAACTTATTTCTATTTTACTTATATATCCCTTTTAATTATTTGCAATACTATAATTAAAAAAAACTCGGTTAAGGAAGAATTGGTTGTCCACTGAGGCTTCCGTACCAATTTCTTGATTGTAGATCAAAGGGAAGAAAAATTGACATACACTCATTTTGTATGAAATTAACTACACATAAAATTTTATAATATTTTTATTCTGTGTAAACTTATATATTTTCACTTTCGAGGAGGTATTGTAGGTTCTGACTTCGTACCAAATAGGGGTGGACCCTACGTTTATGAAATTTGACACGAAGTACTCTATAGAATTTTATACAAAATGCAGCAAAATCGATGCATAAATACTCGTATCTCGTACTTAGATTGCGTTAATTTAGAAGCTTAATTTTTTTATGTGCCTCAAGAGACCGTAGAATAACTATTTGATATCTGCACGCGTTCTTGAGATATATGGCCTTGACAGACGGACCGACGGACAACAAAGTTATCCTATAATAATAATATAAATAGTAGTTTTGTTTTAACCTTTTGAAGTACTGAACCCTAAAAAAAACTATGTTATAGTTAGCGGAGTACTCTTTACGAAGCGCAAAACTTTAAATATTTGTTATTTGCACTACGCTAAGTCAAAAAAAATTATACCTAGCGTAGTAGTCAAAGAGAACGAAGCTTGCAACTTTCCGTGCTCAATCTCTTTCACCTCATCCACTTTCATTACTCATGGTTGTCTATGGATTTTCAGTGGTTTATGGATTTTCAGTGGTGGCAAATATTTGAGTATTTGTGATTTTTTGGTAAAAATCACTGAAAATTGGTTATCTATAGACAACCGTTGATCCGTCGAACGCGTTACACCTGTATATATATTTTATATATCTTACCGATTGGCCCGCTGCGTTTATGTAATAAAACCGTAATTGTTTCGATTCCCTGAAGTAACCTTCGACTAAACTGTTGACAACAAGGGTTTCCCTCGGCGCGTTTAAAAACTGAGACTGGCCGGACCATTCTAAATTATTAATCCACTCGAGTTGACCTGTCATGTATTATTAAAATATATTAACTAATGAAAATTATCTTAGCTAGATTCAAAATCCATTTGCAAGAATGTTTTTAAGCCAGTCGTGGAGCGAGGGCACAAGTGTGTGATTGTAAACGCGACAGATTGTGGGTTCGATTCACACTCTGGGAAATGAAATATTTGATATTTTTGTTTCCTCGCTCTGTTAACGAGGCAAAACGCGGTGTTCAGTTCTGCTACTTAACACGCAATGACCCCAGAATTCGGCGGAAAATGAGACACAACACATCGTCTTTGAGGGAGCGGAATGTCTCAACACTAGGTTCCCAGGTTCCCTCTGCCTACTCTGCTATGTGCAGGATACAGCGTGAAGCTTAAAAATAGAGTATATACTATATAGCTATACTAACCAGGAGTATTAGAGACTGCATCTAGGTTACCGTTATAAATATTTACAGTAAGATTTGTGTTTCGAAGTATATTCTCGACTGTGGACAAAGATGATAAAAAAGTCATTGTGTACCGTCCACTATCTTTAAAACATTATATATATTATTGTATATTAATAACGTTCTTGTGGAATTTATAGAAAAAATATCGGATTGTACAAGAAATATAAGTTTTCAACCGTTTATTAACCCCAGAGTTTTTTTAATGCTATTTAAGTATTGAATAGAAGTTTCGTTTCTATTAATATATTTTCACATACCTTTATTTACATTTGACACCATGTAGGAGGATATAAACGTTCGTATAGCATTTTCGCGTTGATAGTCAAATCTGACATCGTCTCCAATACCGAGAGCAGGCGCCACCACAGTGTTCATAAAATTACTAGCATCAGATTTTACTGTATTTCGAAGGCATTTTTCCTCTCTAGAATAAACTAGTCATTTTTATGTTTAAAATTTCGTCTTTAATATATTATTTTTTACTAAGTAAGCAAAGCGTGTGACTGTAAACGCGACTGGTTAGGTTCGATTTGCCGTCGACGAAATTAAATATTTAATATTTTCATTTATTCACTCTGGTAACGAGGCAAAGCGCGGCGTTGAATTCCGTCGGATCAACACCCAATGCCTCCAGAATTCGGCGGAAAATGGAGAAAAGAGTGTGAAAAAGGTGTAATTTTAGTTTCTTTATTTAAAGATTAAAAGAAGTATTTTAAAAAAAATATTCTATTAATTAATATTCTAAATTAGATTAAAAATGTTCAAGTAATAAATTCTTTATATATTTCTTATACAACAACAAATACTACCGAAAATTAAACTTTTAAAGAAAAAACGATTCGCTTTATTCACAAATATAAATGAAAAAAATAAATCATTAATAAGTATACCTCCATTAACGTCTTTAGTTAATTTTTCAACAATATTATCCAAGTTAACGGCCATTGCGCCGGCTTCATTGTTTACAAAATGTCTTAAAGAATTGAACTGATTGTACGCTTCAATAAAATCTTCTCTTTCTACTAGGGAGGTTGTCAAGCTTGAAAAGTTTTCAATAACAGTCCTTCCTTTTCCGTCTATGTAACCCAGTTCTTCCAAATAAAAACCCAGCTTAGTCAAAGTTAAAGCTGGTGAAATAATAGGGTTCCCCAGGACAATACCTTTAAGATTATCCGATACTTCCCCGTTCTGTAAGGAATTTAAATATATATATATATTTGTTTTAGAACATTTCTTTGTATAGAACCTGATTTTACTTACATCATAATATATAATAATCTAACGCTGCAAAAATCACAGATCTTGAGGTCGTATTTATGGGTTTGATTCGTTCTGATATTGAGGCAAAGCATGGCGTTGAGATCTTCCACTCAACACGCAATGCCTCCATAATTGGCGGACAGTGAAGAACGGAGTGTTTTAACATTAGGTTCCTTTTGTTTACGATGTTTTGTGCGGGATACAGCGTGAAGCTAAAAAAAAGTAATGTAACAACGCAAACAAGCGCATGTTTTGGGTTCCATTTGGGATTTGTCATGTTTGTCTTATCACTGACCACTTTATTCTAAAACTGTTAGGATTACAAAGTTCTTTAACTTTAAAATATTTTTTTTAACAAATGTGGGAATAAGTAGGTTCCTTTTAAAATTACTTTCAGGTTTCTAAAGCGCTTTTATTTTTATAATTTCGACGAAAATTTTGAAATAACAATTAATTTAAAAAACTAAATATAACTTTCTCATTTTATACAAGCACTATGAAAAAATTAGATAATTTTTGCTAGTGGACCATTACAGTGATTTTGCCTCAATACGTACGTGATATGTGCATAATATATAATACATAATACGTATACTTGTTATAACTACGGAACCCTTTATTTAGACTTGCTAAAATAACATAAATTTTTGCTTGACTAAAATGTATTAATAGTTATTTTAACAATTTACTATATTCAGCTTCACGCTATATCCCGCACACAACAGGGTAGGCAGAGGAAACCTAGTGTTAAGACACTCCGTTC
>DWAP01000561.1:0-20345 GCA_018230625.1 Heliconius eleuchia
CTTACGAAACCACCAGTACCAGGATGATCCTATTCTAGGCCGGGATCACACGGCACAAGAGCGGCTAGTTTAGACAAACAATAAAATTAAGAAAAACTCATTGTTATCAAAAATGAAGTGTTTACAAGATTTTATTTACACTAACACATATATTTAGTCGGTAACTCAAATAAAAAATATTATATGCATATTTTTTTGAGGGTCCACGACGGTAGGCTTGCCCGCAGCGCCGCAGCAGAAATTTGTTTGTGGCAAACATGATGTTTGACCACTATCATTCGTTGCTACCATAAAAGGCCTGTTCGCAGGTTGGCGAAGCTAGATGAGGCGTCCAAACTTGGAGTCGAATTACCGCATAAGGAGCTGGGAGCTAAGATCTACCAATTAGAGACGAATAAGAGCTTCCAAAAAGCTAGACAGCAGTGAATCTGGAACTGGAAATATTATATGAAGAAAGTAACAAAAAGCGTGACGAATGGTGGGGTGATGAAGTGCGAAATGTTGTACAAAGAAAGAAGAAAGGTTGGCAGGATTATAAAGCCTCAGGTAGAAATAAAAATATGAGACAGATAAAGAAGAAAGAGTATAAGTTGAAATACCACAAATTGAAAACATTTATAAACATGAAGCGTGAAAAGTCAGAGAGTGAAAGTGATGAAAGGTGAATGAACGACTTCAGAGAAAATACGGAGCTTTTCTTAGTTAGTGTTTCTCGAGGTTGCTCGCTAACATGTAGAATGAAAGGAGTGCTTTCGAAAGATGGTGAAATTTTGACACAATAACCACACGATTTACATGGAAAAGTATGAATGTGATCAGTCTTTTCTTTGGTTTGTCTACTTGTACATGCGATGGTTTTAGTTTCCAATCCTATCCGTGGGAGTTAATTTTTTTAATTTTCTCACTCTGGTAAGAGTCTTCTTAAAGCGTGGTGTTAAGTTTCGTCACTAAACACACAATATCTCGAAAATTGGGCGGATATTGAAGGAGTGTTTTAATATTAAGTTTTCTCCTTCTATTCTGCTATATGTGAGATATGCATGAAAAAAATATATTGAAGATAAAAAAAATGCAAATAAGGAAACCCAATCCAAATGGTATGTAACCACAGAGCGCTGAATAATTAAATGTAAGGCGAAAAATTGATAGCAACACGAGACCAATCGCTATATTGAAGACGTGACCTGAACCTTAATTTCACGTAAAATTTATTATAGCGTTTCATAGAGAATTTTAGAGGTTTTTAAAGTATTTTCGAAGCTAATACACTTTTCCAGTATAGAATGATTGGAAATTTTATGAACTAGCTCATTTTTGCCTTTGGAACTATTAATAAACTTTTAAAAATATTGAACAATACATTTTTACCCTAAGCTTATAAAAGAAAACTTGTAGCTCGTATATATATATATAGTAGGACAGACAGAGGGTTAAGGCAATCCCTTTCTCACTCGCTCTTTAACTTTTAAGACAATTTGTTTCGAGAGACGAAGCTCAACACCACGCTTTGTATTGTTACCACAGCGAGGAAATGAAAATAATTTATTCACACGAGAAGTAATCGAAATCAAAAAGATCGCATATAGAGTCAGTAATGTGTCATTGAGTCACGACGGCCTTAAATATTCATAATATTGTTTGGTTCTTCATCATAGAACAAAGATTGACAGCGATATCATTTAGTGAAATCTGTTTGTTAAGTTTTTTATTAATTTGTTAAGCAGTGTCGTTTGTGCTTTGAATATGATACAGTTATAACTTCTTCTTTATTTTAACAAAGAGAAAAAATTGTGTCGAAATACTCTGTCCTCTGTTACACTAATATTGAATGGTAAATAGTGACACTACACATTGAGCTTTTTCTAACTTAATCGGCGATTTCGCCTTCTCGAACCAAACGAATATAATAACCATAAATTATATAAACCTATCTATTAAAGAAAACCGCATTAAATCTGCTTATTTTGAAAGTTATACACAACAAGTATAATTTACGCGCTATAAGTAAATAATATGTATGAAGATAAAGTATATAAATATGTTTTCGTTTCAGGGATTTGTAAAGTAGAATTCATAATTCAACTTATTTAAGATGTAGTTTCTAAAATCAGTAAATAAGTAATCAAGAATGTAATAACTTTTATAGTTTTAAAAAATAGCCAAGGGTGAGTCAGACTCGTACATAAAGGTTATTCAAGCTATTTAGGTCCTGGTTTAATCATCTGCCCAGCATCATCAATTGTCAAGTTTCAGGATGGTAATATAATTTGTAAGTCAATTAAATTTAGTTTTTTAAATTTTATTACAGAGCCACAAGTCAACCAAATAACAATATGTTCAAATATCATAAGAAAAAGTCAAGAAAATAAATTATAGAGGATACAGTTACCACAAATATATATTTTAAAGTTCTATAATTTTAAAATAAATTTGATAAAATATAAAATAAGGTATATATTTTTTATTACAGCCTGACAGCACAACGCCTGATTGTAAACACAAAAGGTTCGATTGCCACTATAGGGAATCAATTATTTGAATTTTCCTCACTTTGGTAACAAGACGAAAACGCGACATTAAGTTTCGTTACTTAGCATACGATGTCTCTAAAACTGCGGAATGTAGTGCCTTAACGGGTATGTAGAGAGAATAATAAATATATATTTTTTTAATTTAAAAATTTTCCATAGGAAAGCGTTGTACTATAATACAGTCATATAAAATGTATAAAACATAAAACACCGAATAAATTCTTGAAAAACCAAGAACTATAAAATGCGGTCTTGAACAAACACCAAAAAGATTTCACATGAAAAATTTAAAAGTTATAAAACATTTTATACCAGTTCTTCGGAACACATAAACATTGATAAGAATACTTAAGGTAGGAGCACTTTCTGTTATCAGAAACACGGAATATACTTCATAAAAAACGTAACAATAAAATAGAACATTTTATAGTATTGCCATAAAGCTTTGGTAGGAATGAGCGTTGGTTGAAGTTATCGATGCGATAACATTATTTATTATATATAAGTAAAATAGCAGCTGAATGTATTTCCCTGCATAGCAGGGTCATACCCTGTGCATACACAGGGAACCTAATTTTGAGACACTTTGCCCCCTTTGCCTTTGAGACACTTTACGTCCAACATTGGAGCCGAGGAGAGAATTCAACGCCACTCATTTCCTTAATCTTTATTTTTATATGTAAAATAAATATTGAAAAAATATATTGTCAATCTATGCCAGAAGCTGCATACCTGAGGCTGTGTGCTATAATATAAAATTAAGGTTAAAACCTAAGTTAGCCTTAATTAACTATTTTTTTCTTTTTCTTTCGTAAACCTAATACGAGTGAATGAAGGGGGTTCATAAATTTTTGCCCCTATGATATCGCTCTGCCAAATCACCGATCTATATGTTTTATGGCAAAACTCCGAAAGTCCGAAGATATATTGCATCGCCGACGTCAAGAACTGTCGTCAGAAATTATAAAGTACAGAACAGTTAAATGTATCAATTTAAATAACAACTTTACTCCAGCATAAATGATTGCACATAAAATTTATTTGAATTACGTATCATCAGAATCATAATAGTAATATAATCACTTTTTTCTGTAAATATTTGCTACAATATATTTCAAACAATTTTGTGGATTTTTTAATATTATGACGTACGCAAAGATTATATATTTATGGGCAGTTTATGTGTATAACTAAAAACTTTTTAACACTAATATATTGATTTCAAATTAATTTCCTTTTATTTTATTAGCTTCGTATTGCACCCGTGCAAAGTATAAAATAATTATTGTGGTTTTGTTCATCTCTAGCATCTTGTGGTATTGGCAAACAGAACCTATAGAAAAGTCACCATATTATCTCTTTCTTTTCATCTTTCTATTTAAGAGACAATTTTGGATAGATCTTAATGCCACAATCGCTTACAGATTATTGTTTTTATGGAAAAGATAGGGTAAAGGAAGATACAAGTCACCTGATGGTATGGATGGATGTAGGTTATCACCGCTGCCCACGACCCGGTGCAACACCAGAGGAGCTGCAGGTGTGTTGCCGGCGTTTAAGGAGGCCGGTTAAAGTGGTTATCAGGGACATAAAATAATTATATATAAAAAAATGTTGTTAAAATAATTACACAAGAATACTGTGTACAAAGGCGAAAATTACATAATAGCTGGGAGACATTTCTTTTAACATTACAACGAGTGTAACAAGCGATAATTTGGCGAGCGAAGCGAACTACCCTAATATAGATTAAAAAAAATAACTATAAGTTACATTGCTACATCTAAAAATACCATATAAAGTAATACTAGAAATATCTGTTAACTAAGTACGCTTACAAAATCCCAACAAATTAACAAGTGTAAATATCAAAGGTGAGGCTCAAGAAGAAATTTCTCTACGTGTGACAATTTTGACGGCCATCGTTGACCCGGTCGGCTCGAGAGCGTTTCGGAATTGCCCAGCGGAAGCGAGTGCCTGTTAATGTGTGAAAGTGGTGGAAAATGCACATCGTATCGCGAAAATGTGAAATTTAAAACGAAATTAGCTTTAATATGTGTTTTTTATTTAACATTTTTCGAGTGGATTAAAATGGGAACAAGTATTGTAGTTGTATGCTTAGGCGCAATGGTAATGCATTCAAACTTAATTTTAAGCATTTCTATATTTTTTTAGCTTCACACTGTATCCCGCACACAGCAGGATAGGCAGGTAGAGGGAACTCAGTGTTAACACACTCCATTCCCCACTTTCTGCACACCCTGCACATAGCAGGGTAGGCTTAGGGAACTTAGTTTTAGTATATTCCGTTTCCCATTAATCAGAGCACAACCCACAACCATTGCCTTTACATTCACACACTTGTGCTACAAATGGGCTCAAAATAATTATCAACCCCCTGCGACTGATGTGGTAGCCCCATAGACACCGCGAAATACAAAATTCCGTTTATTACCACTGCCGTTTTCAATACCATACTGCAATGAGCTTAGGCGCCGGATAGTGTGTAACAGGTGGTCACAGGTAGTCAACGGATGCAGACAGGAAAGAAACTGTCCAAGAGACTAAAACATCAGCGTTAAGGTAAGTGTCAACTAGACCACCTCAGTAAAATAGTTATATTTTCATACTGTCTCTATTGAAGAATGTGCGTTATTGTATTATTTGGCGTTATTCTTTGGACTTTATTAATATAATTTATATATATCGCCGCGATTCTTATTTTAGTATATAATTTATATTCAAAAAACGGAAAATGATACAGGAAACCTCGTTATAATGGCAGACTATAATCACATGGAAGGTAGAGTGAACAGGGTATAGTAGCTTATCTTTCAAAAAATACTGGACATGGCTAGATAGATTTGTCATCAAGGTTATCCTGTCAACACTGTTTTTTTTTCTATTTATCTCTTAAATTTATAATATATTTAAGAGAAAGATTCCTTTTTTATTGAATTGAATAGATAGAATTAAAATTAAAAGATGAATTTGATCCCACACTACAACACACAATGTCTTTGGACAGAGCGTGGAGGACAAAATGACTCCAACTACTTTTCCATTATTTTTTCTTTTGCAGTTTCTATACAAAGTTAAGTTAAACCAAGTGCAATAGCTCTACAGAAGTGGCTATATAGTAGTCACCTATCCTATGTATTTATGTAAAGCGTGCACCGGCGGTGAATGTCGTATAAGCAGACAGGGTAATATATTCTACAACTACATTATAAATATTTTATGATTCTATTGAAAACTATATTATTTTTGTATACCTACACACTTTCAATACTGGATAATATTTTTTAAAGTTTGTGATTTAAACAAACACAGCCACCGCCAGCAAGACGATAATGATTTTTTTTAAATATCCATTTATCCATATATTAAAAAGATTTTCCCCCAAATTCCCCCAATTTCGAAGACATTGTATGTTAATTATAAGTTCAGCAAGTCAACTCTAAAAGTGGCTTGTAAGAGCTTTTTTATCACAAAGCACTTTGGAAGAAGTAAACCCGCAAGCACCTGCTTGTAAAAGATATACCTACACTTAAAATAAGCTCAATGCATATCTCGTTCGCATTCATAAAAGGGGGATTCATAACAACAATTTACACCGATGTTTATGTCTTACTTCCTGCAGATAAGGAGCATTGAAATTCTGTGTAAATACAATCTTTTATGGATAAATCGTTTTGGCAGTTTCTATAGGAATGCTTTTGATACAGTTTATTTTAGCTTCACGCTGCATCACGCATATAACACCGTAGTCAGAGAGAGTAGGATCCTCGTGTTAGGACTCTCCGTTCTCACCACTTTACGGCCAATTTTTAGACAATTGATTGGTCATCATAAATTTTATTGCAAATATTAACAAAAAGAAACAACGGCAATTTGACGCTTTTTTCACGTTGGCAGAGAGAAACTAGGGTTCAAACATTCCGTTCTCCACTTTCCGCTCAATTTTCGAGACATTGTGTATTGTGCGGTGTACGTTTAATAGGAATTAGCCATTTTAAGTTACCTGTAGATAAGGTAAAACTTAAATTAAAATATTATGAAATTTTAAAAGATTTTTTTATATAAAAAGATGATTCTTTTGATGTAATGTGAAACTATGTCATCGGGCTAAGGGATGACCTAGCTACGTTTCTTAAAGCATAATCTTACTAATTCTAGAGCACTTCATTTTATTCTGTAAAGTGGTTACCGCTTTTGAAATTTTTCCTTTTTTTTTCGCTAAAACATTGTAGAATTTTATATTTTAAGGTTGTTATTGAATGTGATAGCCGCAGGTTCAATTTTATTAAAGAAAATATTTGAATTTACAAATGAGTTTAATGAAGGTTGAACTCATAACAAATAAAAATATTTAATATTAAAAGTAATTTTATCATATCGTTGCCGCTCGTAGCGCAAGGGCACAATCGCGTGACTGTAAGTGTATTGTGGATTAATATTTAATATTAACGTGTCCTCGCTCTGGTACCGAGGCAAAACAATACGTTGAGTTTTGCTACTCAATATGTAATTCCTCAGGTATTCGACGAAAAGTGTAGAACGGAGTGTATTAACACTACGTGCCGAGGTTTCCTCTGATTGCTATGTGCGGGATACAGTGGGATGCTGAAAAAAGATTACTATCAAGAATTATATTTATATAGCCTGACTATTGTAATATTAACCCACTCGACTGTAAAGTACTAAGTATTTATAAACTTTAACTTTGAAATCACTTTATAACTCACCCACTTATGTTGTAATTTAAGTATTTAATCTTTAGTTTCTTATATAATTTATTATTAATATATACTTTTACAGAAAAAAAATCTAAATTAAATTAAATCAGGTTCACGCTGTATCCTGCACACATCAGTGTAGGCAGAGGGACCGTAGTGTTAAAACACTCCGTTCCCCACTTAACGTCAAGTTCTGGAAGCATTGCGTGTTCAGCGGAGGAACTCAATGCCGCGCTTTGCCTCAAAGATAAGAAATTAAAATATAAATGTAAATAAATATTTCATTTCCACGAGTAGGGATCGAATCCACAACCAGTAGATGTTACAGTCATACTCCGTGCCCCTGCGCCACGACTGGACTCCAATTTCCTTTTAAATTATAAGATTTTTTTTTCCATGAGATAGCTCGTTGAGGCCCGGACAGAGGCACAACTGAGCGACTGTAAAGTGAACTCGATTCCTACTCGAGGAAATGTAATATTTAATATTTTCATTTTCCCGCTTTGGTAAGCTGGGAAAGCGTTGAGTCCTGCTACTTAAAACGCAATGCCTTCAGAAGTCGACGGAATGTGAGCAACGAAATTGTCTCAATGTGAACGGAGAGTCTTCACACTAAATTCCCTAGCCTAACTTTAAGCTAAGCATCTAATTTATGTTCACTTAATATTGATTAAAATAATATAAAACTATAAAGCGACTGACAAAAATAGAGGGACTCTTTAAAATATATGTAGAGGGGGATTAAGAAATTCATATCGGAAAATTCATCCATGGGGAAGTAAAATAGAGATTGATAGTTTGTGTAAAACATCGTCAGTTTTTAAAATAGAAAAAAAAATACAAATATTTAGTCAAAATATATGTATTTATCTGTTTTAAACTAAATATTTTCATTCATCATTTTATAGCTTCACGGTATATCCCACATAGCAGAATAGGCTGACGGAAACTCGGGCGCCTAGTGTCAAGACGCTCCGTTCCCATTAATACCCTTCCATTCCCCAATTTCCAACGAGTTCTGGAGGCGGCAGCGGTACTCAACAATCACCCCGCGCTTTGCCTCGTTACCAGAGCGAGGTAATACAAATTTTAAATATTTCATTTTCTCGAGTGGAAATCGAACCTACAATCGAACCTACCTACGTGGTTCATACGGTCGCACGCTTATGCCACGTCAAGCCTCTCCTCATATATAAATAGCAAAATAAGAACACTATTATATAAAATAGATTTATAAGTTTACGTAAACAAGTCCAAACATATACACATAGAGTAAAACTCAAGTGAATTTATTTGGGTCGTTCCTAGAAATGTACGAGTAAACGTTAGCGTTACGTTAATCCCGGGAGGGGCTGATTTATGATGGAGAAAAAAATCAGTTGATATTTTATAACTTTAATTGTATTATATATAGCTTCATATCTCGCATATGGCAGGGTAGGCAGAAGGAACGTGAGAATGTAGTGTTAAGACACTTCGTTTTCATTCAGAAATTTTCGTTTCTGGTTTATGGAATTGAAACTTTTGAATTAAACTAAAGTATTAAATATTAAATTTCCTCGAGTGGACGCTTCCCACGATGATGCTTCGCTTATGGTCCAGCGCCACGACTGGTTTAATTGATATTATATAGCTTAATTTCTTTAGTTTAGTTTGTTCTTATTTAATAGGCGTCTCCGCCCACGTGTAAAGTGTATAGCAAATAGGTGGACACATTTTAAGTGCTGGACCATTTTAAGTGTAGGATACATTTTAAGTAATGGACCGAGTGAGTGGCTTTTGTTAAAACATCCAACGTAAAGTATTTTTTTCAACTCAAACCATGAGTTCCTGAGCTTGGCTCGTTCCATCAAACAAACTTTTTAATCTAAGAATATTAGGACAGATTTATATTTATTTTAGAATCATTTCTGAGAGGTGGTTCGTGGCGCAGTGTGTCAAGGGCATGTCAGTGCTCAAAATACTTTTGTTTGTCCCACGAAAGTTTACGTGTGATTATCACACTGATTATCACACGTAAACTTGTCCGGAAAGAGGAGAATATCTACTATACAGGATGTAAAGAAATTTGGGGTAACTACTCCCGTATCCTAATTTTTCCTATATCCTCCATAATTCATATTTTCCAATTTTTGTACTTTCTCGTACAAGCGGATCGAATGTAATTTTTAACCTTCCATTTAAGCAATAAGTCTTATAATTTTGTAAATATGTAAAAATATTTTGTTTTTTTTTAAAGCTCACTTAAGCTCTATTATTATTTCTTACTAGTAGGTATAGGTATTGTAAAGAAATCCTTCTTTCCATCTTATAGAATGTATGTATGCTGAAATATGACATGGGAGGTTAAATGAATAAGAAATTCATAAAAAAATACTTTTTTTAGCTCACCAATTACTGGAATAGGTCAGTCTCATTATCGTCGTTGTGCTAACAGCGAAATGGTTGAGTTAACACGCCTAACTTCAACGTAAATAAAGACGACATTTTTATTGAAAGTAGAGCCGTTTTCCTTCTGTAATTTCCTCGGGTCACCCTTACAGTGTAGTGTAATTTGAAAGCGGTTAGTCTTCGACCGTATCTTTATTTGCGGGGACTTTAACAAAGAATAAGACCCAGAAGAAAGGACCCTGTCTGAACCATGTATGAATGGGGAATGGCGTGTATTAACACTAGATTCCCAGGTTCCCTCTGCTGCTACAGCGGGAAACAAATGTAAAAAAAATGTTTACCAGATTGAGAGGAAAAAATATTAATTTAATTTTATTAATATTTTTTATCTCTTGTTTATATGAAATAGTTTTATTGTCTATATGCACAATCTTAGAGGTCAAAAAGTGATTTAATTTTCAATAAAACAATTTCATATTATAGATAACCCACTATCATCTTAGGTCAAACATTGGTCAAATCATTATTGATTATTTTTTTGCACTAAATGTGTTTATTAACTCTGGTAATTAAATTATTATATTATATACATTTCTGATAACTTTCTACACACCTCAGAGGAAATATCATAAATAATTTTTAAGTAATTGGCATTTTAGGAATCGATATCCAAAGAGCAAAAGGCACCCCATTACTAACAGTCAGCTGTCCGTTCAATCTATTCGTGGCAAATATTTGAAAATTTTCACAGGTGATGTGGTTTTGTTGCCGCTATAACAGCAAAAGCTAAAAAGCAGTAAAGTATAGATATGTAAGGGAAGCCTCCTACAACAGACATGATTGATATGATTGATTGATGATGACGATTTTTGCCGTTTTTTATAGATAATGAACCCGAACCCTTCATACGCCAGTCCAATTCGCACTTGGCGATATGTTGTGGGTTCGATTTCCACGCAGTGGAAATAAATATTTAATATTTTCATTTCTTCAGTTTGGTAAGCAGGCAAAGCACGGCGTATACTTACGCCTTCTAACGTAAACGGAAGTGCCTGAACGCAGAACGGCTTGTATTAGCGCTAGATTGCCCCCAGGTCCCAGGTTCCCACTGTCTTCACGAAAAAAAAACATCTAATCTCTTATCACTTGTGCCGATGCGTAATCACACAGATATTTTTCGCTCTGCCACAAAGTTAAAAACTCGTTATTCGCGGCCAAAAGTTAAGGAAAGTCACCATTGTGTCTGACGGTGAATTTATCGTCAGTCTGTGATTTCACAACAAGCTGCTTTAATTGGAACATTATTGTTCGTTTTACTTCAGTAAGGTCGAGGCACTGTTTGTAAAGTTTCTGTTATAGGAATAATGCACTTTTTATTGTATTTTTATATAGATAGATATGAATGAATAATGAATGACGGAATTATATATTTATATCAACTCAATTTTCATCTTTATCAAAGTAAATAAAATAAATCAAATGAATCAGGTTCACGTTGTCCCGCACACATCAGGGTAGGCAGAGGGAATCTAGTGATAAGACACTCTGTTCTCCGGTTTCCGTCGAGTTCTTGAGGCGTAGCGCGTTGAGTGGCGGAATTCAACGCCGCGCTTTGCCTCGACACCAGAACGAAGAAATTAAAATATAAATGTAAATAAATATGTCATTTTCTCGAGTAGGAATCGAACCCACAACCAGTCGATTGTAGTGTCACACTTTGTGCCCCTGCACCATAACAGGCTTAATTATATTACTCATTTTTATGTGTGCAGAACTCGACCCGATTATTATTTGCAAAAAAATGATCTGCCAAGAGAAGTTAGCACATCATATTTTGAAATAACTTTTTTTGGTATAAAAACCCGAACTATTTTTAAAACCTATTAGGAACTACAGAACTCAGCTGCATGCGAAGAGAACTCCATTTTATTTTTCTTACTTATATGAATAATATTAATGTAATAAACGCACACTTAATAACACTACATAAAAAATATTCTCTTTGATTTTCACGATTATTACACATTTTAAATGAAACTATTTTATCCGGATTAATCGCGTATATTTAAGATTATACATTTTTGAAAACCCGACGTTCCGAACACTTTGCATTAGTCCGTGGTCATACGTGGTGATAGACTGAGGTGGCATTCGTCTGTCAGTTGACATAATTATTATATCAAACTACCACCAACGATTACTTAATTTTTTCGCGTAATGAGCTAACTGTATCGTGACCTCTGGTATGATGGGGTTGATGGTCTGGTATGGTGGAGACTTCAAAGATTTTATGAGTGGGTTCCAGATGGTGGTCCAGCCGTCCTCTCAATTGAAATTAGGATGTTTTTGTATTACAATAGAATCGCGGATCATTCTAAAAATATATTTGTTTTCCTTAGCGAGGATTAGGGGTAAATTAAACCTTATGTAATGGCTAAGTTTATCCACAGTGTGCTCACACACAGCTGACTTTGATACATGCCCATTCTTGATAAATATTCAAAACGTCGGGTTTTCTAAAATGTATAATACCAAATATACCAAATATAATATACGCGATTAATCCGGTTAAAATAGTTTCATTTGAAATAAAAAAAATCCTTTGTTTTACATCAAGCCGTAAAAAATCTGCACCAAGATGTACGTATACAAGAACATACTCGGAGCTCACCACATAACAATGAAAAAAACCACATGCTTATTAGCATTTTTTAACAATTCTTATATGTTATTCATCTCGTCAGGCAGCCATCTAATTAATCCGTAAAAATATCTCAAAAGGGGAAAAAACCCAGCGTACTTTATTCACGCGAATAAAACAGCCAGAAACATATGCGAAGGAAAGCCTTTCACATATATAAATAAGTAACAAGCGTCCTTATTACGGTGTGAGAGGATTTCGTAAGAATATAATATATAAGTATATACATATAGTTTTCTTTTAATATAAAAGTTTTTATAAATTGTGTTTTGATATTATTTATTTTTACAGCTGATATTATTAATTTTTATATTATTTGAGATGTTATTCTTATTTTCTGAAATTTGATTTGACACAAAAGGAAACCTTAAAAGTTTAAAATAAAAAGATACATTTTATTGTTCAAAATCCATGTACTCATAAAAAATTATGAATACTATCTTTAAAATTGCTTAAAGTAATTTACATTTAGAGGTAGCGATAAAAACTTTTTCGACCGACGTCATTATCAAGGCAGTCATGTATGGGAATAGAACTCACAACCCGTCGTTTTTACAGTCTTACGCTTGCCACGACTGGCCTGCAAAACATCAATTTATATATTGACAAAAAGATTGATATTAGAAAGATTATATATATATATATATCTATAAATACTAATAATTCCACTTTTTGCCAAGCTATGTCGCGTCACATTACCAGAATCTGCCTTTAGAATCCCCTAGATATATTTTATGGAGAGAGCACACTCTTTTTGCAATAGCTGGCATAAGGTGCGCTACCCAACCCTTCATATTTACGATTAAGTCGTGATCAGAAATATAACGTATGGCAGTGTTTTTTGTCGATAGGCCCGTGATATATAGATGGAATACTCGAACCGTTAAAAGTTGGTTTACTGAAGTGGTTCTGATCGTATAAGAATATTTCAAGATTGCCTTGAATGGAAATTTTTTATTTTACCTGTGGTAAGATATGTGTAGGTAAAAAAAATATATTAATATAGCTTCACGGTGTATTCCTCATATAGGAGGGTAGGCAGAACTAAAGGTAAAACACTGTGTTCCCACTTTTCGCCCTGAGTCATTGCGTATTGACTGGCGAATCTTAAACGCAAGATTGGCTTGTAAACAGACGGAAACCCACACAACGGAAACCCACAACCGTCGCGTTTAAAGTCAACAATGTATATTTAATATTAAATTATATACAACTTAACGCTGTATCCCGCATGCAAAAAAATTATTTCTCGTTTCGATTTATTGGCTAGATGGTGTAACTGCAGCAATGATTCTCAATTTGACAGAAAATTGAGAATGAAATATGGGGTGCGTATATCGGGAAGTGTAGGCGAGCGTTAATGCGAGTTGAGTTTCAAAGGCGTCGGACGGAGGGAGGAGGCTGTAACGCGAGTGACATCCTATGCGGCATATTCACAGAATGCTAATTAGTTTTTATTATTTTATACTCATTATATCACTCTGCTTTCCAAGTTTTGAACGTTTTTAGTAATATATTAAATTATAATATTAATAATAATTACATTTGTAAATGTGGTAGGTTGTGGGTTCGATTCCTACTCGAAGAAAAATAAATATTGAATATTTTCATTTCCTCGCTCTGGTAATAAGTTACTTTATTATATAATGTGGTGCTGAGTTCCATCACTGAACAGGCAATGCCACCGTCTTTCATTTGCCTGATGCAGCGTGAAGCTAAAAAAATACTTAAAATATATAATAATAATAAAATGATTCTTGGAGACGATGATAATGTAATAAAATTGAGTTAATATTTATTTTACGAAATTAAAATCTTCACTTAGAATAATGTGACGATGACGCCGATCCGATATTTATAACGTTTTAACCTAAATATAAGAAATGTACATAAATAAACAAAATTTCAAACTATCTTGACTTTATCTTAAGCGAGTTTATTGTATAAGTGATTCTTTTTTATTTTTGATACTAAAAATCCTGGGGTGGGCACAACACTATTCTCGGATGGGCATGGAAATCGAATAGTTATAATAATAGTTTTATTCATCTCATTGTAGTTTTATAACGCGATCGAAATAATTAGAATTTGCAAAATTAAGCTGCAGTTAGAAATTAGTGAGCGGAAACCAGTTCGTTGTAAAGAGTTATGTAAACGGAGTAACGAAGTGGGTTACGTTCATTGGGTAATGTGGATGTGGTAGTTTGAAGACTTGTTTTAAATGTAATCAAATCAAGAAACAGTATAAAATAGTTATTCTTATTACGAGAATTAAATTGATTTTTTATTTACATGAGTGATTGCATTTTTTACCAGTACAAATATTTTGATTAATCGTGATAATTACTAAATTTCAGCAGCTATAGAAAAATATAAAACTTGATTTGTATGATGGGCTCTAAGCGCTCTAATCACTTTGCCAGTTCTTACCAAGCTACGATTTTCATATGCTTGTTACAACTTGTTAATGATAGTTATAGTTTGTGATCTTGTGATCTGCGAGATTGAGTTTTAAATGTCTTTAATTTCTGTATTTTTAATAATGTACACGAGTAATAATGTCATGTCATAGCGTTAGGTGTCGCCCTTTCCCTATCTCAGTACGGTGTACGCTTGAAGCTAAAAAAAAATATTTTTACTTAAAATAAAAATAATAATAATTGAATTAAAAGGCCATTGGAAAAAATATATTCTTCCTCAATTATTGTAAAAATATTTTTATTTACACTGAAGTCTTTATTATCAGTAAAATGGAGTAATTACTTTTAATGTTGAAGCGAATGAGTAAACAGAAATGTATATTTTTTAAATCTTCACGCCTCCTTCACATGATACTAAAAAAAGCATATTAAAAACTCTTCCGTTACCGAGTGACTGACGGATAATGTACAGATTAAACTGCTGACCTTAAAAATATAAAACGTGGAGTATGGCTGAGTTAGGAAGTGAAAAAGAACACTAAGAAAGATTTTCCCGAAATTGTTACCGGGAATAATAAATGACATTTTCCATTGTCCACGTACATAAAGTTTTGGTACTTCTTTTAGTAGGACTTCGTGTGAAACAACAAATAATCAGCTTCACGCTGTATCCCGCATGCAACAGGGTAGGCAGGGGGAACGTTATGTTAAGACACTCAGTTTCCCGCTTCCCGCCGAATTTTGGAAGCTTTAACCGGATTAATCGTGTATGGTTTTATATAATATTTTTGGAAGTCTAATTACACGAATACTTTGCACAAGATTTTAAAATGTAAAAGTATCTGCAAAAATACATACAAACGTATGTATTTGTAGGCAAAGTCAGCTAGTATACTAAAATATTCAACGGGTTAGCTACTTTTACTGCACCGCGCTACATCGTGTTAACTGCTTAGATAGTATTTATGGAGACTAAATATTTGAATAAATTGTTAAATTTGGCGATGTTGTTCTTTTATTAACCGAAAAGCTAGCAAAAAAATATTTTAAAATAACTTCGAAATATACTGACCATAAGCTAAAAAAACTATTTTAAAAATATCCAAATCGGCACCGACTTTAAAAATAACAGATTTTAAATAGTAAATGGTTATAGAAGTATCAATAATTTTACATATTTTATTTTTTTAAGGTTCCATATTTCAAAATGTAAAAACGGAACCTTATAGCATCACTTTGTTGTCCGGCTGTCGTCTGTCTGTCGAGATCTGTATCAGAATCTGAAATTAAATTCAAATTTTCAGATCTATGGTCCCTTTAAAGCACAGAAAAACAAGCTTTTTGGTCAACGCAATCGAAAGATGCGAGCATTTATACATTGTTGGTGCTGCATTGTATATGAAATTCGTCGCGTAACCAAAATCTAAAGGGCATTTCCCGCAGACCTCATATTATGAAAATTGGCACGAAGTATAAAGAAAAAAAACAGAAAAGTAAATATTTAAAGGTATTTCATTAAAAGAAAACATTACGAACTTATAATTGTCTGACCTCTTACAAAACGGGTGCATACTCCCGCGTACTCAAGTTTGTCAACTTTTATAAGCTACAGTTGTTGATCTACTATCTTGAAATAGGTACGGGACCCTCCGTGGGCGAGTCCGATTCGCACTTGACCGGATTTTTTTCTTTTCTTGGAAGTAACTATAATATTATTTGCTACAATATAATTATTGTTTAAGATCGAGTAAATAAATTTAGGTTTAAAGTTGGTTTTTTTTTATATTTTATTTACACACATACAGTTTTTTTATGAAAACGTATAAACCTACCTTTGATTTCGATTTAAGCCCACATTATCTCATTTTTATTTTACTTTAATCTTGGAGAGAAAAAGTGGGGATCGAACCCACAACCAGTCGTATTTATAGTCACACTTTGTGCCCCTGCGCTACGACTGGCCTCATAGTTACTTTATTATTTTGAAAAATTAAAACAGTAGCTTTATACTCTTGTTAATTTACTTGTTAAATTATTAAATTTTGACTTTCTTTATGGAACCCTAAAAATAATACTAGGACACTTCTTAAAATTCTTTCAAAAATACTTACATAATACGTAATAAATTTAAAGAATATAACGTTCGGCTGCTTTTAAAATGACTGGTTCAAATTCTTTTATGATCAAAATCTTCAGGCAAAATTTAAGCACAATAATTAATAACGTTTCATAAAATAACGAAATATAAAGTAAATTTTGGACCAAGAACCACTTAATTTTCGCATCAACACTACGCTCTCATTGGAGAAAATAATTTGGCTGGGTTTTAATAATATAAGTCCTTTATTACGCGCGGTGAGGGATCCCGCGTCGGTCGTAAATCAGGAGTTCTCACAAAAAGTAACTAAAAGTTTGCCGCGTGAAAATGATGAAAAGACGCGGAGTTTTATTCAGTTAGATTTTGAGATAGCCGTATAATTGGTGGACGGAGTTTGGCAGGCTATTTTTGAACTGTTTCGTTTCCGCTTCAAACGATATTAAGTTATGGTTGTGGATCAGAAATTTCCGTAGAAATAACAAGTTAAAAAATTTTATTGTAGACATTTTAAATAATTGAAAAAAAGTTATTTGAATGTATATTATATGATAAATTTCTCCATCAAAAATTAGTTGGCATGTCAAAATAATCTAAATAGATTTTGATAAATCTTGAAATTATCGTTACAATATTACTTATAGTTTTTGAGAAATTTGTTGACAAACATACAGCTATGCGGGTTTGGGAAAAGAACATTGTACTCAAATATTATCCAAATCTAACAATTAAAACAATACAGATTAAATTGATTGTTAAAGCGAAATTTGTTTTGAGTAATAGTAAGTCAACGCTGCACTTTGTCTTGTTACCAGAGCTAGTAAATAAAAATAACTCGGACCTTCGAATGAGAATCGAATCCATAATCATCACGCTATCCCGTTACGCTACGGCGACGGCCTAATCTATGACAATAAAGATTTTACATACTTTCCAAACTCTTTATTGTAAAAACAGCCAGGTCAGTTCCAGTTGATGAAGCAATTGTTACGACCTCCCTTCAACCGCAATCAAATTGCCTTCTTTAACGTATGGCACGCACAGTGCCGTGGAAAAAATGTATCGAAGCTCTTATTTCGCGATTTCATAACGAATGCTTAATAATTTTACAGACGCTTATTAAAATAATTATGTGAGAATATAATTGATGTCATGTTGGAATATATTATGGAGATATGAGATAATATTATGGAGATTCTGTGTATTTGCCTAATAAGCAGGTGGTCGTCAGTTTGATGATGATATTCTAATGGAATTAATGTTATGTATTCCTTTTATATTTTTTTAACTTCACTCTAATGCTAAGGCACTCCGATTTCTACATAAAACCCAAATCTGAGACGTTATGTGTAAAATGGCAGAACTCAAGTTCGCTTTTGGTCTTATTACCAGAACGAGAAAATAAAAAATAGCATTCCATGAAGTGGAAATTGGACCCGCAACCGTCGCGTTTATAGTCAGATGATGTATGGCTGCCACACGACGACGTCAATGTTATCTAAAGCATACTAGATAAAAAATGGGTTATTATAAAATTCTGCATATACCATAAATAATTTTGTCATTATTATGTTTAATAAGAATGTTTATATAGCAAACTTAAAATTATTAAATATTAAATGTGCATGAAAGATCTCTGTTTCTGTATCTTTCGCAGGGTAACCACAGAAAATCTCAACAAATAAATATTCCATTCCCCATAGTGAAAATTGAACCTACAACTGTAGTTTAAAGTTAAACGCTTTTAACTGTCTCAATTCTTGTAATACAACTCTCAAATTAGTTCACAAATAAACAATATATCACAATACATATTTAAACACTAAAAATTATACTTTATATCGTATTTTATTGCCAAGCATCAGTGTATAATGTTGTTCACCATCTGGCATCTGCGCCGCGACGCCGGCGCCGACACTTTACGAGCGGCCCGTGGCGCGAATCGTAACTAACTATCAATGCTAGTGGAAACATAGGGTAGCGACTTTTGTATGGAAACGCTACAGTGTTTTAACATTCTGTTCTCTGTTTTCTTTTTTGGTGCTAGCTAAAAAAAGTGTCTTTCGTTTTTTCACATAGCAGAATAGAAAAATAGAACTTAGTGTTAAGGTACTCCGTCCAATACCTTCTGCAAAATTTTTGAGATATTTTTGGTTGAGATTGCCGGAACTTATCGCTGCGTTTCACTTACCAAAGCGCAGAAATGAAATACGTATTCGACTTTATGCTTTTTCAGTATAAGTGTAGTAATAGAGTGATAAAGAATGATTAAGATATATTTATTTATTATGTTTACTTTATTTATATTTAGAGGCCAGTCGTTGGGCAGGGGCGCAAATTGTGACTGTAGTACTCAAGGAGATGAAATATTTACTTAAATTTATATTTCCATTTCTTCGCTCTGGTTTTGAGGCAGTGTCTTAATACTAGGTCCCCTCTGCCTACCAGTCGCGCGGGATACAGCGTGAAGCTGATTTATTTATTTATATATAAATTTTTACAAGCGTTTTAATATAAAATTTCCATCATTACATTCGATACAACCAGCCATAACCACGCACAATGTAGCCGAGAACAAAACTCCAGGCTATTTCATGACCATTTGCAATAGACTCACGTTAAGCGTATAGAAAATCTTATAAAAGTGTTGTTTCTACATCTTACGTCTACTTTGAAACGTTTCAAATGGTCTCCTTCCCCTTATATAGGTTTGTGATATATTTTACTGTATTTTATTTTGGATATTTTCTTTTAAATACCCATTGAGGTGCAGTGGCAAAGTGTAAGAATGCAAACACAAGGACTGTAGTTACGATTTCCACTCAGAGCATTGAATTATTTTCATTTCATCGCTCTGGTAACAATGCAAAGTGTGGCGTTGAGTTTTGCTACTACCACAACACGTAATATCTCAAAAATTGGGTGGGACGAGAAGAATTCCTGCTCAATTCAATAATGAATGTGAATGTGAACATTTTATTTATTTAACTTATCTCATTTTTTAGGGGATAAGCTGGGACAACTTCGTAAGACACTCCGTTCTCTATTTCCTGTCCGGATTTGAATCTTCCAATATGTAAATATTTTATTGTTAACGGATCTGAAAACAATACGTGCAAGTTTGTAAGCAAATTGGACAACAAGAAATGGATTCAAATATTATATTATATTGTAATCTATTGATTAAGATAATGTTGGTTACCTCAAAATAATATTGGAGCGCTATTTTTATTCATTCATTAATATATTGATAGATGTATATGACATTAACTAAATATACCGTGAATATAAATCTGAATTGCTAGTAACAACTATAAAGTTAGTAAGTCAAATACATCTATTTCGTCTTATCTTTCATAAGTAAGCAGGTCACTAACCAAAATACTACCAATACCAGCCTAATACGCTGCGTTGCGCGGCGTTGAGTTCTGCCCCTTAACACGCAATGCCTCCGGAATTCGGCAGAAA